>VVHJ01032043.1:0-13690 GCA_015107715.1 Tylochromis polylepis
ACTCTCTCTCTCTCTCTCACACACACACACACACACACACACACACACACACACACACACACACACACACACACACACACACACACACACACACACACTATGCTTGTGATTACAGGTGTCCAGGTCCTGTTATTAGGCAGTGTGGTGTGGGGAGATGATGTCTCAGTAGACCCCCTGCAAAAGACAGAGCAAGAGTTAGGACATTAATAGGCTGAGAAAAGCCATGCAGCATCACTGTCTACCTGTGTGCTAGGACTGGCAAGATCAAAGGCTGACTCTGAGAGCGAGAGGAGGGGGTAGAGAAAGACAGCCAGAATACACAGACACAGAGAAAGGGAGAGGAAAAAGGAGACAGAGAGAATAGCGAGTTCTGAAAGCAGAGAAGGGACAGGAAGGCAGGTAAAGAAAAAATTGACAGGGAGGATAAATAAAAGACATTCCCTTCTGCCACCTGCCTTATTGCTGACTTCAGTTTATGCGCCGCATTGGCCTCCATGTCACCTTCTGTATGTCTTGTGAAACCCTTGAAACAAGACGGGCACTGAACTTGTCTGGTCAGCACACTGACTACTGAGTTGTGGTAATTGAAAAAAAAGCCTGCAGTGATGGTGTTTTCCTCAAGGAATGATGTCGGACTACATTTCTACAGGGATGCAAAAACATAAGTGGCACTGTTCATTTAACATCTCCCACCATCAGTTAAGATGTGAGTAACAAAAAGAGCCATAGATCATTGTAATTACAGTCAAGTTTCCTAACATAGGTAATCTACACACAGAAAGCCCTAACGAATACATACACAGGATATTTTCAAACAAACACTGTACAGTATCTTTTACTCGCTTTTGGGCAATCAGCATTGTCTCTGAAAGCCTCAACTGAATGCAATGCCCTGTCTGAAATCATTAAGAACTGCAGCTCTATCACCACCTCTAAAAACAGGCTGAGAAATTTGTGAACGAGACTCAGAGTTGTAAACACTGATGTCTGTTTTTTCTTGTTTGGGGCTTATAGGTATTTGGATGTTTTGTGCTTTACTTTTTATATGACTGTGAAATAACCACGGCAGACCCGGCGACATGTTTATGCTGTTCATTATACTTTACTCACACACGAACACAGTCGGCTGCAGCTCTGCAGCTGCCAGCCACACACATCAACAACGACAATGCCATGACAGGACCCGGTTCAGACTTTAAAGCCGGCGGGGCGTGATTGCGGATGCCGCTCAGGTGCGTCCACCTCCCCTGCAGCGGCACCGCAGACCACGCCCCGCCACAATGACATTTTTGTGATCTTCTGTATATAAGATGCCAGGGGACTGCAGATGTAAATTAGCTTTAAGCTAACTCTGGTACAATGGATCAAATGCCAATATTTATGTTAATTTTGTACATGGCCTCTTTTCAATAAAACTGAAAAAAGGGGACAAAAAAGATGATTGAAGAACAAACTTAACTTTCAGCCTTAATTTAAACGCTTTAACAAAACTATTCCATTATCTATTGACCATTATAGCCAGTTATACACAGGCCCCCACTGTCAGAGGCTCATAAATAACTGGATAATTTACTGACAAGCACTTTCATGTCAGGTGAGCCGTGATTCCTCAGTATTTTATGATAAAAATAAGGACATGATTAGTCTGAAAAAATAAAAACCTATAAGAGAAATAGCAAAAATTTCAGGAGAGGCTAAATCAAAATTGTGGAACATTCATATCAGTCAAGCGACACCTTCATAAATGTGAATGCTGTGGGTTTATGATAAGGTGAAAACTGTTGGTTAAACTCAAGAACAGGAAGGTGTGATGTACAAGTGAAACAAGTTTAATGATGATGTGACTGCTGATAGAAGTAGCAGGATGAATTGTGACACTGTGACAGGGTCACACTCTCTGCTCAGGTTCAGACAAATGCTGCAAAACTGATCACACAGAACTTCACAGTGCAAATGGATAATGATCCAAAGCATATTGCAAAAACAGCCCAAGAGTTTCTCAAAGTAAAGAAATGAAACATTATTAAATGTCACCTGATCTCAAACCAGTACATGGACCTAACTGTAAACACCCAAAACAAACAATACTAGTATTTTCTATAATCACATAATCATACACATATCATATCTGATTAGAAACTGAAAACACTTCTGTTCCTTTTATTATTCTGTATCACGACATACTAACGTTATATATTTACATGTTATGACTGTTAGACACAAGAAGAAGCCAGAAAATAGACTGCCATGAAATTTCTATAGACATCTTTAGGATGATCAGTGCATGCCCATATGTTTAGAACATGGATTAATATGTTGAGCGGTACCTGTGTGCACCCATTGGCCCCAATTAATCCACTGAATGCACCCTGATGCCACCAAGTTTCCATTAAGTAATTAATAGACTCTACTAAGGATATTTGGGCTTTCATGAATTTGACTAACCAAAACTGAGAACACGAGAAGACAAAGGTCTTTAACTTAACAAAACTGTATAGGGAACTCCAGTTAGCAGAAAAAGACTAAACGTCTGTAGTGATCCAAATATCACTTTTGAAACTAATCAAATAAATTTTTTATAAAAGAAAAAGAAAACAGAACACTGAAGGAAATCAAAGTAGATAACATAATACAATCAATTTATTGGTGCAGCACAGGGACGCAGTACTAATTTAATCAGTGGTGAACTCCTAACTGCCCAACTTTTATCAAAATAGAAATAAGATGGAAAAATAGACATGGAAGACATACTACACACTATACAGTTTCAGTGTGACTGGCTGAATATGAATAATAAATACATTACATGTAAGTGCTTAAGTGCTAACATAAAATATGATGAATAGACTATTGAATATCCAATCTAAGCGTTTTAAAGGTAGGCTCCAGGAAGGCTCCATCATTCCTGAATTACCTGAAACTACTCTGCAAAAATATGTTCTTTATTTCAGTGCCACCTATTCGACCCTTTAAATACCCCCCCGCTAATGTTTTTTTATGAACTTTTAAAATCGTTGGTATGAAGAATATCAGTTTTTAATCAGCTGCTTCATACTTCTCCCATCTGACTTCCATTCCCCTTTGGGTGAAGAATCTATTATTCATGCTTTTCCTTCACTCAAAGCGTGTCCACTCCAACAAGGTTTGAAGTTGGAAAGTTGAACAGAAGTGAAGTAAAAACGAGACGAGGCATCTCAATCGAGGACACCTTTACCGGATGAACAGTCAGATCTTAGGTATGTGTTTCAAAGGGATTCATCCATGCATCCATTTACTTAACTGCTTACCCAGCTTAGGGCCGTTAGTGATGGGGCTGTAGCCAATCCCAGCTGACACAGAGCAAAAGGCGGAAGACGGGGGTACTCAAAGGTGATCTCAAATACAGATGGACTGAAACTATAGCTGTGATAAGCATGAGAATTAACCTAGTGGAATGCATAGAGTGTGGTTAATTACCACATCTTGAGTGGGCAAAATAAATTTAGGCAACATTCGCATATAAAAACAACACACCTAACATGTTTTTTTAAAATGTCACTTAAATAGTTAACAATTTTTGTGGGTATAATAAAGGCGCCACAAAGTCAGCATTTCAGAATATGGACAGGTATTAAAATAAATCCATTAACTGTACTATTTCTCTACAAGGCAGGGAGCATGTTTCCTAAGTGCTGAATTAGAAAACTAGAGTGCCTTTATGAATTGGCATAGATAATTCCCTTGAACCTGTGTTAGACCCAGTCCTTTTAATACATACGCTCAAACAGGAAAACTTGAGGGATGTGGCTTTTTTTTTCTTGGTACTGCTCACCATTCTGTTTCTGTAGCCTGACAGAGGGTTCAAAAGTGATTGTGAACCATTATTAGTAAATGTTTAAGCAGTCAGTAGTATCAATTCACATCCGGAAATGGCATACATTTGTGCCCGGTTCTGACTTTCTTTCCAATTTGCATAGAATTTGTGGATAAGTGATGACTCATTGCTTAAAAGACTTGGTAGTTTTCTTTCAAATGCCACTTTGCTGAAAGACTGTCAAAGGCTTTAGTTTTATATCTCCAGATCAATTCTGTCTTTTCTTTGGATAAATGAGTGTCTAGGCCAGGGTAATCTGTCCTGCCTTCAGCTTATTAAGCCTGTGCTTTGTCTTTGTGTGCAGCTGTTATAGATGTCTCTCCTTCCTCACGGCTGCTGGGGTTCATGAGAGGTCTGGGGAAGGATCAACAAAACAAAAAAAAAAAAACCAAAACACAGCTCTTGTTGGTATAGTCAGTCAGCGCTGCGGTGCTCTGCTGTGAATTCTTTTTTCTTTTCCAGTTAAACTAAAAGTTTTTTAAAAAGTTAGGTCAGGCATGCAGTAAACATCTTGCTTTGCAAAATTTTACATATTGTTCAACTATTACTTAAACTACTGTATCTATAAACAAGTTTAGTTCTCCTCTAGGACACTGATTTTTACACTCCATTTGAATATTACTATTATCACCTACAATTGCTTAGAATTTGAAATAAAGCTGGATCATCTCATTCTCTGCTAAATCTCCCCTCCAAAACAACAACATATAAAGCTGCAAGTAGCAATGGCCAAGCAGTTTTGCAGGTGAGAGTTGAAGCTCAATCGTATCATACAAAAGTGTGCTTGTAAGAACCATAAACTGTATGTCAAAGCCAGATGGAGCGTCTGTATCAAAAAATATAAAGCCAATCCAGAAGATCCTTAAACCTACATTCTATCGGAAGACCACCAGATGGCGATAGCTGTGGTTGAAAAAAAGACTTCCTATAGATAGTCTAAGGAGCTTGGAAAGAAAAGCGTCTGGACTTCTTTAAGTTTCTTGAAGACACTTGTGACGTACACCTGTTTTCACACCTTGGCTCGAGTGATTAGGTAGAGGATCAACAGGGGGTCTATGACCCTCTTGGGGAAACTCCCATAGGGCTTAAAATCTGGGACTCTCCACCATTTGCTCTTAGAACTGAAGAAGCTTCTCAGATGAGAGGTGAAATGTCTTCAAGAAACTTAGAGAAGTCCAGACGCTTTTCTTTCCAAGCTCCTTAGACTACGATGACCTGGATGAATGAGAACCTTCACAGACATATTCCTATAGATACTATTATACATCTGTGGTAAACCAGCTTTCTGTCTTGACCCCTGTAAACACTTTCCTGCTGAGTTTATAGGCTCAATTACCCATTTTAGGTCATATGGCAACAGCAGAAATGAGGCTTAAAAATAAGATGTCACAAATCAGAGGGTCATATTGGGTTAGTTACATCCATCAAGACATCCAGGATAATTTTGAGGCATTTTTTTGCCTTTATTGGACTGTGGAACAGTGAAAATAAACAGGAAAATGGGGAGAAAGAGACGGGGAAGACACCCAGCTAAGGGCCATGGATTGGACAAACTTAGGCTGCTGCACTGGCCATGTGGCATGTGGTCGCCTGCTCGCCCACTGAGCTAAAGTGACGCCCTGGCTTTTACACCTTTTATAGTCCTGATGAAGATGATAAAACAGGATATGCTTTATGGTGTGCAGCATCCCTCATTTTCTCAGTCATTCCACCAGCCAAATCGGCACTCGAGACTATGTACTGTACATAGTTTGGCATTCATCAAAGAAGGTATTGCTGTTGCCACAGTGTCACCTCACTTCCTGTTTGGTGGCACTGTGGGGATTGTGATTAAAAGGATCATCTGTGTCAGGTTTGGACTAGAACATGAAAGGGAAACCTGTGTTTAAGCTTTTTTTAGGACATCATATGATTCTAGAGATTCTTTGTAAGGTATTCAATGGTACCTCATTTTTTAGAAAAACCAGCCTTAAGTTTAAACCTTTTCCAGCTTTGATCTATTGATGGAGCTTAAGTATTTGAGAGACACAAAACATAGTTAAAAAAAAAAAACAATCAGAAGGCTCTACCAATGCAGTGTGCAAATGTCAAAACTTTTAAAGATATGGAGCTAGGGGCTGCCATAGAGACCAGCAGCAGAAGAAGAACAAGGAAGATGTAAAAAGAATTGTAAGAAAAGGTCAAACACAGTGGGCTCCTCTGTACCTTCACTGGTCACCCTCAGAGCAGAACACTTTTACTTTTGTTTGTCTTATAGTTTCTTTTGCCTTTGGAGTCTGTGTGTATGACAGACGCTTGTAGATAAAAGCGTGGGAATATCTGTGCTTCCTTCTTTTATCTGGAAGTTGTTTCTGTTGCTTTCACTTTCACTTCTGTCCCATTAATTTTCCTCTGTCTGTGCTGACACTGATGAAACCTTGTGTTTCTCCAAGCCATAAAATACATAAGGGTGAATTTTACTCTGTATGCAGTTAGTTTTCAAATAAAACATTAATTTTTTGAAATGTACTGCATTTGGATTACACAAAAAGTTGATGACACTTGGACATTTTCTTTCTTTTTTTTAAAATTGTCTCTCATTGTGTGTGTGCACTACTTTGTAGGCTCGAGTCTGCCAATGTTTGTCTTTTTAGGGGGCAGCTAGTTTGCTAATTTCCTGGCAGGAGTGTGTGCATGTTTTTTTGTGTTCTGTATAGAGCCTAATTAAGAAAACATGTGTTTTTAATGCAGATTAACAAAAACCAATCAGTTTCTGACCTCAATTTTTCATTCTGTTCAGACATTGCTCCTCAGAGATTAGTCACGAAACAATCAGTCAAAAGCAGCAATCCTGCTCTCCCTTCCACTGATGGAGTATCGGCAGATGATGATGTTTGAAATGAATGATGGATACCCCAAACGGCACTGAATCTATAGACCCACTTGTTAGCTGTCCAACATGTTCATCGTCAAATCCTTAAGTTAGACATTTATTTGTTTTACAGGGTGTTTATTCTGGTCACAACCTAATTGGATTTTAGCTACACAAATAATGAATTGGCCTGTCCAAGTCGGTAGTGTAATATAAAGAATATCATATTATAATGTTGTGCGCAAAAAAATAAATTAGTTGCTGACTTCCTTTGCTTGATTGAGTGGGTTTCAGAAGTTATTTCCTGAAAACTGCTTGCTGCACCAAGAAACTGGGTTAATGGCAGCAATGAGACTGAACCATGAGGTAAATTTATAGATTGTGATTGTAGCTTTATAGCTTACACATACAGTGTGCTGCTGAATAGCTTTCAGTTTGATTTGCATGCTATAGCTGAAATTTCAAATCCATTTTTCATCATGTGTTTCCATCACTTTAAAATGATGACATGCATCAAACTGTAAAAAATAAAGGGGTAAGGATTAACTTCATGCCAGCATGTCCAAACACAGAGTTACAGAACTGAGTGTAGCTAAACTAAAAAAAAAAAATTAAAAAAAAGGCGGCTTTCTAGCTTTACAGAGCACAGACCAGATTAGTCTGCTTCGCCATAGTGTCCTCTGGCATTCGGGACTATCCTATGCTCCACATCTCTGTCTCCCTCATTCTATCTACTGTTCTACAGTTTCTCCTCTAATTTTGCCTCCTCCTCTCTCCTTATTGTCAATGACTAGGGTTTTAATGATTATATCTGGCGGTGCCACAAATTAATTCCTGCCTCTCTGGCAAAAAGCTGTTCCCCACCTGATTATGCAAAGCAGGCCTACATTCTCTCCCTTTGAAGTGGAGGAAAAGCTGCTTAGAGATTCTCCCCTTGAGGAAACACTGCAATATGGGGAATGTCAACAAACCAGGGTTCACACAGAGGTCAGCAATATGGTTAACCCTAATGAAGCCCCACTTCATCTCCACATCTCACCACTTTTAAGTTGTGCTGATGTTATGGTAGCATAATGATTCACTCATATCACAGACTGGAGCTATTTTTCGAAGACACTCAAAAGTAGAGCAGAAGTAGGGCGCCCAGTATAAATAGCCATATAAATGCACTCAAATAATGCTTGTGTCTATGGCCACACGGAGTAGTCGGATGAAACCGGTGTAATGTTATTTCAGCAATCATATCTTTGACGGTGTCTCAGAGGGTTGCTTGGAAGCACCGACCTTATATATTTGGTGCTTCCACACACAACTGCCTTGCAAGAGCTTATTTTGTCACTCTGTTATGTTCAGAAAGGTTGGAATATATGACTTTTTGTATATTATTGTCTGTGTTTACTGCCAATACACCTTTTTCTTCTGATCTGAGCAATCACAGGGTGATGAGAAGCTACAAATCTTCCATGAAATAGAATCTACTTTTCACTTGTGCCACAAGAAAAGTCCTCCCAGGTAATACATCACTACAAAATGCAACAATAACACTAAAGGGGTGTATGACAGCAGATATGAGATTACTTCTGGCGAGACTAAAACTGTTAATTTAGAGTAAGACAGTGCAGTAGAGCAATAGCAGTAATAAACAGAGAAACTGTGTGTTAATTTGATCATTACTGCTCTTCCTGGTTATTAAGCAAATCTCTCAGAAAAACTTTAGTTTCTGGTTGACTCTGTAAACATTTGGACTTGTTTTGCATTACTTTGTTGAATATTTAAAACCAGAAAATGTCCAACATTCACATTGGGTATGGGTGTTTAGACAGAAACTTGAAAAAATTCTGTGAGGACTTATGTCAAAAGCAAATAAGGCCTGGAGACAGTGGTGCTTGTCTTTTAATGTCAACTCCCATTCTCTACCACTGAAAGGGAATTTAAAAAGTTGCTTCAAACAGACTAAACTGTGCAGGAGTTTTAACACAACTCTTACATCATCAACTCTCTCCATCTTGGTTTCCTTCAGCTTGACTGGGTGGCAGCTTCTTTCTGCAGGTACTACTGGGGTTTGTCCACAATCAGAGAGGCTAGGACCACCTGTGCCCTATAAAAGCCTTAGCCACTCAGTTACTATGTGGTTCTCCTCTTGAGTGGCACAACACTGCATATGCCATCTTTTTACCAATTCACTCGCTTACACTGCTGACTACACTCACCATTTTTTAAGCTATTATGATTTCCTAATTCCTAAATAAACATTTTCTTAATTGGTATTTGTGTGTGCGTGCCTCCCTTGTTGTCATGGCCATGCAGCCCGCTTTGTGACACACGTCTGCACTTCCAAGAAAATAACAGCAGCAGTTCACACTCAGACACAGACCTGCCAACAGTTTCTGCAATTCTGATAGCTTTGTTCCTCCTGCAGGAAATGTGTGTTGTTGCTTCATTTTTTAATATCTATCCGAGTGTGTGTGCTGTTTGGGTTTCATTGTAGCCAGCAGCTGAATGGAGAATATTTTCTAAACACTGCGACGTTACAGATTTACAAGCTTTCTGGTGTCTGTGTATGTCCTCTGACCCAAGGTGGTCAACATTGTTAACCGCAGAATGGAAAGAAGGTGGATTCAGAGGTAAACAATACATTGATGCTTAATATAGAAAAACACAGTTTGTTTTTGTTGTTGCAGCGGTCAGAACAGTTAAACCTTTTAGTCACTGGGAGGCACTAACTTATTAGCTTTTTAGCTTATATGCTGAATTTTTTCACTGCTGCTAATTTACATATAGTTTCTGCAGCAATGCTGCTGCTGACTGAATATCTAACTCCTGTATTCACTCTTGTTTCAATGTGCATTGAGTCACTTCCAAGTTAACCATCACCCTCTGAGGCTACTAAATGCTTCAATTAGATAATTTTACTCACAAAGAGCTGATGCTGTGAAAACAGTGAAAGTGAACCAAAATGATACAGATACAGGATGGACAAGTAAACAACTGGCTGAAATTAGAAATAAAGCCTTCCTAGGCCTAGGGGGACAGCAGACCTGGGGAAAAGAAACTCGTGAGTGATCAGGTTTTCACGCCATTTTCTCTTTATTTCACACACAATCTGCCATAAAATACTGCTCACACATGTGTTAAGTACTGGAATATTGTCTAAGTTCTGTCTTTGATGCAGATAGCTCGAGGTGAGTTTAACTGATGTGAGCAGTGTTCTATTTTTATTTGCTTAAATCTCCTGCAACACACCCACACACGTACAGAGAAGCCAACAGCTACAAACAACAAAAAACTGTAGCTGCAGCACTTATAGTTTAGCAGATGGTTGGTGTTGCACTGTTAAAACAGGAGCATTTATGACTTTCTTAACCATGTTTGTTTTGACACCAATGTGTTTATATCTGCGTGTCTAAACCACTGCTGCTGTTCATTTTCGCTTGCATAAGTGGCACAGATAGGCACTGTGCAGATTTGCAGTGTTTTCAATCTAAATTTTAAATCTGGTGTTTTGCACGAAGTTATTGTGCAAGTTTAGTTATGTCATTTCACTTTTTTCCCCCCCCCGCATGGTAAGATTTTATTTCCGGGTTCTAATCCGAGCCAAAAACATGGGTCCCCATGTCTTGCCAGGCTGAGGGACCACGAGAATGCCGAGGCTGTGGCGATAAAAGGACACAGGAGTGTCTCGTGTCTGCAGGGATGGCTCCTGAGTTGTCTGTCCATGTCCGGGGTTAGAGCTGAATATAAAGTATTTAGATAAAGGAATGGCAATCTCCTCCCACAGGTCTTCAGCTTCAGCCTCGGGAAAGTCCTTCAGCACTGTCTCAACCACAGAAAAGTTTTCAAAGTTGGACAGAGTGCAGGTTGAATAGACCACAGTGCCCCCCGGACACACCGCCAACAGTGCAGACCTGTAATCAGCAGACAAATATTCCACCTTAAACCTCAACTAAAATTAAATTGTATCAAAGAATATGCTCTAACCATTCAAACAACCAATACAAATTTTCACTTTAAAAAAACTGTATATGTTGTTCCAATATTGTGCTTGTTGGTGTTATTTGACTGATTTAACTGCAGTCTGACCTGCGAACTACAACTATAACTATAACTGCTACAGCTTCTACGTGACTCTCCAAGTTATTTTGAGTTGGATGCGTGAAACAAAGTTTATTTACCATCCAATCTAACTGAAATCTATTTTGCAGGGGTTTTGTAATTTTACTGACAGTTGGTGCAGTGTTTAGCACTGTCACCTCACAGCAAAAGGGTCCTTGGATTGAACACAAGAGACGACTAGGGTCTTCCTGTGTGGAGTTTGTGTTCTCTCCGAGTTCTCCGGCTTCCTCCCACAGTCCACAATCATGTTTCTTAAGTAACTGTTGATTCTAAATTGACTGTAGATGCCCTATACCAACTGGGACAGGCTCCAGGTGGATAAGCGGCTGAGCGATGGATCACTTCCTCCCTGACTGATCCTTTGTCACCTCTCATCCTCCTTGATTACCTGATTACTTATTTAATAACTATGTTCCCACAGCAGTTCTGCTAAATCCAGTTCCTCTTCATTTCTTGATCTACAAGTTTAGAATTTATCTCTCATTTGTATTCACTACTGGATTATGGCACCTTCCCTTCATTCCTTCAGTGCATTTTAATTGCGTGCTCATTAGGATAGTGAATCTTTTTTTCTCAACCTGTAGAGACATTAGAGCACCATAAGGCTAATGGATAAGCAGGAATTTCCAATGTCAGAACTGGCGCTCACCTAAGCAGCTGTGCTTGGAGTAAAGGAAGCCCGGCTCTCTCCTTCAGTCTCTGTTCCCCCTGCTGGCTGTTGCACGAATATAGCCAGCTCCTGTCATTAGAACATGGAGCATCAACCAAAACCTATGGCAGCGGGAGAAAGGAATGCGAGTAGTTGGTGCCGATGTCAAAGAAGAATAAGGAAATTTCAAGAAACTGAAAAATGCTGCAGGTGTCTAAAATAATCCACATAAATGTCACTTTCCCCATGGCACCTGAGTCATCAAGAGACCAATTATGGTCAGTGGCGGTGGAAGATAAATTTCCCCTAAAAACCACACCATTACCATTTAAAGAAAACTGAATAAAAGACAACAGCTTTGGAGTTTTTACATCTCAACTTTGAACCTTCCAACAAGTTTGTCCTCAGATTTTGCAAATCCCTCAAAAAAGCTCCTCTGCATTTTGTTTGCACTCTATTAACTTTCAGTCTTTTTTTTCTCCTACTGTGCCTTACTCTAACCCTTTTTTAGTCCTTTTCCTTTTTTCAATATTGTGTTCCAATATGAGTCACTTTGAGTTCTTTGATTCCTCCCAGCTATTTGTCTGCCTCTTCTTGGCTCCTAGTTTGAATAAACAGGTTTTTTTTTTTCCTCTGCTGAGTTTATTAGTTTCTGTTCAAAGGCTTGCTGTCCTCATTCATTTGTAACTGTGGCCTTGGAAAACAAGTGTCACCCTATTTTACAGGGCAAAATCACATGCTGCCATAAACATGATAGGATTTCTTTGCCAACCTTATCATATAAACCCGCTTCACTCTGCCCAAAAGACCGTCCGTCCTGTGCAGACACAATCACTCTGCTTTTTAGTGAGTGAGGCAAAAAAGACTCCAGGGTTTTGGCAAGCCAGTCCCGTCTGTGAAGATCTGGTTCATTACAGCAGAGAAGCGCTGGAACACAGCACAGAGCAGCATTACTGATTATAGTATTCAATGCGAATGGGTTATTTGCAGCAGACAAAAATATTCCTTAGAATCATCTGCAGTGACTTAGATGCAAAGTGTGCATTTAATATTCAAAATAAAAGCCAACATGTCCCCCACCTCCAAGTTCTTTTTACCAAGCACACATAATCTGGAAAAAAGGCAACATTGTGAACATTCCTTTACTAATAGAGTAAGTCATTTGGGGTTGTTTTAATCCGATTAAGTATAAATAAAATTAAAATAAAGTCCTCTAAAAATGTCTCTTTTACCTGGGCTGGCACTTTGCATTATGGCTAAAGCTTTCCCCCCAGGAGCAGAACAAAGATCCAGAACCTTATCGCCATCTTTGACTTGCAAAGCCAGCACTGGAAGCAAGGACGCAGCGTTGAGGAGGTAGTACTGCTTCAGTTGGCCAGGCCTGTGAGCCTGAGAGGGAAATCGCAGGGGGGACGGGTGGATGTAGCACTGTAATGAAGGAGGAGGAAAACTGAGGGCGGGTTCTGATTGAGAGTCCTGACCGAGTGCAAAGGAGCTGTTGTCAGACTGGGGATGGGGGTCACCTGGAGAGCGCTTGGAAATGCAGAGAGTTGAGAGAGTATCTTTTCCTTCTTGGTATTTAGAATTTAACACCGTGGAGGGACCATTACAATGCAGCACTGAGACATCTGTTTGTGGCAACAATGTCGAAAAGCCCTGGGCTTGAAGAATCTGTGCAATGCCTGTCACTGCAGTGAAGCGATTGAGCATGATGCCATATTGCCATGACTGAGGGTCCAGCAGCACTGCTCTGAGGGACAAAATTAATCTCAGTGTGGGAAAGGTGCAATTACTGTCCACATGTAAAACATAATGATTATTTCAGATGAAATTTACCTAGCATAAGGCCACAAGTCACCAAGTTCCTCGCTGTACTGCTGGTCAAAGTGATCGAGCACTAGTTGACACAAAGCTCTTTGCTTCTTGTGCCTTTTTGTTACCTATTACATGAAGACCAGAGAGAAATAAAATTAGGCAGAACTCTAAAAGTAAACTTTTAGAGAGATATCGTCTGCTTAGAAGTTAAAAGTCACACTCAGGTAAAAACTTTTTTAGACCCCAATATCAGGAAACACATCTTAGATAAACACTACATACACCGACAAAGGTACAATTTTTAATTTTTTTAATTCTATTTTCAAGCTCAATAGTTTACTTACAGAAATAACTGATGTACATTCAAGTTTTACTGATCTTTCCTTTAGGTTATGTGAAGTTACAAAAA
>VVHJ01032045.1:0-19347 GCA_015107715.1 Tylochromis polylepis
AAATCTGATGATTTCAAAGGACTATTTAAACATTTTGCAGACACAGGAAACGCATTGCTGTAAACGCCTTGCTTAAAAAGCCAGCTGACAGTCATCTGACCAGAACGGCGATGATGTTTTCCGGTGACAGCTCTTCCCCCTGCCTTCGCCTGGCACCGGTGCACTGTTGCTATGGGAGATGTTTATGTAAGCCATGCCTAATCCTGTTAACTGTTACTGCGGCTGCTGAGCAGCATAAGTGTTCAGCAATAATGCACTGCAAGAAAAAAAAAAGTCCTTTCACAGAGTGTTTAGATTTATTTTTATTTTCTTGAAACAAGTGAATCGAGAAAATGGAACGGGATTATGTTAGGCTTTGATTGAGGAGAAGAGAAGGGGAAAAAAAAGCAAGAGGACACATTTCATTGAATGATTTTTTCACTACAACAGCCATGAACCAGCAAATGTTGCTCTAAAATCATCTGAATTTGAAAAAAATAGAGTTAAAACTATTTGCTGTTTAAGCTGATTAAAAGTAAAAAGACGTGCCCTTAAACTCTTAAAGAGTGCTCTTTTTTTTTATTCCATTCCCTTACATCTTTTCTTTTAAGCTTTTGCTTCTGAAAATTCTGACCTGTGCTACACTTGATCAATATCTTGTTAGGAACAGGAGAGAAAATGGGAAGAGAAAAGGGAGAATTCATGCAAAGCTGAGCAGAACCCTGTGACGCAGCCTCGTAACCTCGTCTCATTTTCTGCTGTCGAGTGCACTGCTGTCACTAAAATGGATTTTGTTCTGGACAATCTAAGACATCATGGACCATAAACCCCTTCCTTACTGCCTCGTCTTCGACCTTCATTGCTATTAAATATTTTTAGATGATTATCCTTCAGTAATAAGAGAATAATTTAGTACACACATTCCACTGTCTTCTGTAGGAAAGGAATGGCAAGGGAGAAGCCTAAGCCTAATTATCCCGATTAAAAAGCAGAGTGTATGAACGAGTCATACAAAAGAGGATTATGCAGACGTGAAAGAAGAGAGAGTTGAAGAGGAAGAGGATGACAGAGAAATGGAAGAGCGCCGGTAAAGGCTGACATGGATGGCGAGATATCATATATGTGCAGCCTTTATGTCACAGAGAGCTGGCTGGACTTGAAAAATATGCATCCCTGGTCTCCTCCCCTTATTCTCACTACTCTTTCTTTGCTCCATTAGCTTTATTACCATCTCTTAGCTGAAGAATCCAGCTATTGTACAGTCACTTGATCATAAAGGTCAACAAAAGATCCATTTCAGCTTTGATAATGTTTGGTAGACAGCACTAGGGGTTTCCCCAAGCCACTAACGGACCTCTACTGTCAGTGGCTAAGACTATGCCCCTAGCGATTGATGGTAGGAGTCAATCACTAGGGGCGTAGCAGCCATTGTTGGAGAAATGATAATGGTATATGATCAACATTAGCATGATGTTATTATCATTGTTTACATGTTCATCATTTCACCATGTTAAATAAATATTTAGAAAGAAAACATTTTATTTTTAGGCTAGTGTTACAAGTATTTATTATCGAGACGGATTAATACAGAATGGCCAAATTGTAAATGTTACAGTTCTACAAACCCCTTTTTAACTCTTTACTTTATATTATAAATGTCTCAGTTCCAAGCCGGTATTAAAATAAGTGTGCTACAACAAGTTTCTTATGGGAAACGAAAGATCCCATACACATATAGCTGCTGTCATGGTCCTGGGTCTTTAACCCAGTGCTTTGAGTTTTTGTACTTTCATTATCCCTGCGTTAGTTCCCTATTGTCATATATTATATCATGTCTCTGTCACAAGTGGCCGAGGCCAGTCGCTGGAACGAACCCAAGCGCAGTAACCCAGAGCGGAGGCAGAGGGAAAGGTTAACAACGTTTATTGATAAAGCCCAGAATGACATGCAGTTAGACAGAGCCTTGGTAGACGTGGTGTGGCGTGGCAACGTGGTGCAGGTAAAGCAGGGGGCAAGACCGAAAAGATTACCAGAGCAGGACGGGTATATAAGGTTATACTGGGAAGTGAGAGAAGAGTTAATTAACGCTTAGCCAGGGGAGTGTTCCAGAGATGGTGAGTTCAGTGGTTCTTTGGCTTACTTTGCAGGAGAGGAATGGATGCCTTGAAGGAGAGGCGGCATAGGTCTGGGTGAGCTGATGATGTGGACGTGGCTGACCCGAGTTCCTTTGGTTCCGCGGCTGAGGATGGCAGGAGGGCAGGCAGGTGAGGCACGGAGGGAGTTCCTGAAACAGAGAGGTGAGTCCAAAATCCTAAAGGATGCGTGGGTTAGACCCGGGAGACATCTGGAAGCTACAGAAGCACAAACAAGGTAAGTAAGGTACCTAAAGCAGGTAACATGAAACATGAGGCCTGGTTACCGACGTGGTGTAGTCAATGAACTGGCGGAGAAGGGACGTCAGTGAGGAGCTTAAATCTCCCAGCCTAACTGCCTCAGCTGGCTCCAGATGGAGGAGGGAGTGGTGGCCCTGCCCTTGGGCGGATACCAGGGAAGTTCAGGAACTTCCCATGGAAACTTCCAGCCACTCACCCAGACCATGACAGTCTCTTGTTTAGTTATAAATGACTTTAGTTTTATTAGTTCCCAAGTTTGTGTGCCTTAGTCTTTATCTCAATGGTTATGTTTCCTGTTTTTTTGTGATAGTCCCTAATCATGTTTGATTTTGCTTCCTGTGCCTTGTTGGTTAGATTCTGTTCAGCTGTCTTCCCCAGGTGTATGCTTTCAGCCCTTATCTCCTGCTGTGTATTTAACCCCCCAGTTTGCTTCTTTTCTTTGTCATGTCCTCTGTCATGCCCTAACTCCTTATGCTGTCTGTTTTTCTTGAGTGTAAGATTTCAGTCTGTTTCGCTCCTGCCCTGCCTTGTTTTTTAGTTACTAGCTAATAGCCAATAGTTACTAGCTAATAGCAAGTCCTGCATCTGGGTCTACTCTCTGTTTGCCACACAGTGTTCCATGGCAGATACTTTCACATGCTCAACAGTAAGTGACTCCATAGTGTAGTGGTTTACACATTTGTCCAAGAAGTGAAAGAAAAAGGACACACAACTCCCTTTGGAGTTGTGTCAGGAAGGTCCTCTGTCATACAAATCTGCTAACTTAAAATACATGGGGTACCTGCTATGGTAAACCCTTAAGAATAAGGGAGATTCCAAAAGTAGCTTTGCTTAACGTGTTCAATATTACTTTGAATGGTAGATAAACTCAAATTTATTAAGAACACTACAAAAAGATTAATGTAGATATATAAACGATTTCTCACAGTTTGCCATCATTGTTAAACAAACACTCCCATTTCACCTGAACCTCCCTGTGCTCTGATCCAGCAAAGCACAGCAGCTCAGCCTCTAGCCCATTAAACACAGTTTTGTTCTACTCAGCATGCTATCATCACTCTGATGCGTCTGCTGATAACAATGCGCAGAGGAACATTAAAACACAAGCCCTGCTTATCACCAGGGGACCACTGAATCCAAAACCTCCCAGCGCTTCTCTCTTTCTAACTCCCTGTTCACACCTTTAGTTCAGTTAGACCTCGCTTGACACTGAACAGGAAAGAAGCACCAGAAGGTGTTTGGATGTCAGGTTCCATCCTTGGATCATAGACGAACACAACCTGTATTTGACCTTATACTCAAAGAACAAAATTTTTCTAAAGGCTAGGTCATACTCTATGATTTAACACTAATTATAATTATGACAGGACCATTGTAACTGTCAGCAGAAATTAATCTTCAAATGAAATGGTTTTATGTAAGAAAATTGGTATTTAATCCCTATGTGTTGTAAAACATTTTTAAACTACCTTGTCTGTACTTTTGCCTTGCACTGTCTATTGAAGTAATGTCAAAACAAGGACTAAAATATGAGCATGACCTTGGTGACAATGGCCAGCTTACTGCAGAAGAAAAAAGAGAATTAAATGGTTGGTAATTGGCTTTTTTTTTTTTTACGTCTCTCATATATTCATACTTCACTCTGCTGCTATTGGACCAAGATATTTCAATATCTGACTTATTGATGACTGTTAAAAAAATATATTTTTTTGAAATAATGTTTTTGAACATGATACAAAAAGCTGTACCCTGCCTCTCGCCCTATTATAGCTGGGATAGGCCCCGACCCTCCCACAACCCTGATAAGGATAAGCGAAAGAGAATAGAAGGATGGATGGACTGGGAACTTGGGTACTCTGAAAATAATAACCTCTAGCTGTGAAGAAGGTAAATAAATGTGTTGTTAGAGTAATGCTTGTTAGTGAATTTGTTAGAGTATAAATTTTCTTGTATTTTTTAAGTGATCCTGAGTATTAGTTCTTCAGGCTTTCAAAGTCCTTCTTTGGACATTGGCTGTTTTTTGTTTTGTTTTTTTTCACTCATTTTTTTATGCTTATTAAACCACGTAACAGTGACCTTTGAGTCATTTAAGCATAAAAACACTTTTAAGAAGTGTCCTTCAAGAAGCCTGGAGAACTATTCCTGAAGACTACTTAAAGAAATGAGGAGAAACTTTGTCTAAGAGCTCACGCTGTGTTTAAGAATAAAGGTGGTCATACCAAATACTGACTTTCAAGTTTGTTAGAATTGTACAAACTTTACTGTTTATAAAGAGAGGAAGAGTTTTTTTTTTTTTCTTTGTTTTTTTAATGAGTTTATGAGTTGTCTTTACCATCTTTTCTATAGTAAAAGCCTGCAGTATGGTTTCGTGGGTTAGAATAAAAAGAGCCATAATTTTTCCACTCCTAAATATCAAAATGCATTTGACTCTACTTTGGATGCAGCTGTCTTTTGGCATCTGTCTAATATGTGGTTTAACAGCAACAGACAGGCTTTCCTGGTATTTGTTTTTCAGAGGCCAGGGGTGCAAAACAAGATCTGAATCATTCACCAAGCTCATTAAAGGAGAGACAAACCAGCAGCAGTCAACTACCATTCCTGCGCCAGCTCAGCAGCACCAACAGTGGGGCGCCGAAAGTTGAAATGGAAGCGTTGCCATGACAAGGAACTTGCCATGTAAGGGGTTTGGATCAGAAACTCAAGCAAAATAATGCACAAAACCAAACTTGAAACTAATTCACACAAAATTCAATTTAAAAATTGTTATTTAAACTATAGTGCACAATACTTTTGTGTAACCTTTGCTTCCATACAACAATGCTGTACATTAGCTACCATTGATAATCTCTGTTGAAAAAAATCAAACACAAGAAACTAAGAGAATCAAACAACAGCTATGGTAAACCTACCCAAACCAAACATCGTACCTGCTTATCCCAGGTGACAGTTGGCAAAATATGTGCTACCCCTACAACTGTGCCCCTATCTTCAAACCCAACACGCATGCATTAATATATAACAAAAGGTAAGACTGTTGAAATGGAATGATTCAAAAATTATATAAATAAAGGGATGAAACAATAACTAGCAGATTACGCATGACATACTTAACTGACAAAGACAATGTTGGCGCTGTTAGATGAATTCAAGGCCAGAGTAAGATAGCTTTCTGCAAATCTCAAAAAAAGCAGGCTATTTCAGCTGCTTTAGCCTGCCTACAGTTACAAGCTGCTTTGCAACCCAGCTCCTTTGCATGCTCTGCCTGAATTCAGTGTCCTCTCTGCTTTCCATTAATGCAAATGAAAAGAACAGAGCCATACAGACAAATATAAACCATGTTTGTCTGTATAAAGGTCCTATTTGAAATGCAACTGTGGTGTAATTAATTACCATTCACGAAGAAGCTGTTATCATAAACACCAGCATGCCATGTGCAAATTGCAGAGGCACCTTTTCAGGGACTGGCAGGTAGATCAGAGCAGCATGGAAGCCGTGTGAGTTACATCCTCCCAGGCCAGCTTAATTAACAGTGCCATCTATTTCCTCATCTATCTTCCACATGGGAAAGTGGTTTCCACTGTGCTACTGGGAAAAGGATTTGTGGTCAATATACTTGGCATTAATCTGCAGTGCTTTAGGAAAAGAAGGAAAGCATATGAATACCTACTTGAGCAACAATACATTGAAAGACATTACATTTTCATTAATAGGTAAACATCCTGATAATATGTTGGTCTAACTCTGATTTACTCTATGTTAACTGATGTGCAAGTCTTAAGATATTTATAGTATATTTCATAATGTAATCATTATATCTAGTTTCATATCCATTATCCAAGGGAAATAAACATTTATGATCTAGTCGTGCCACAGTTTTGCCTTTTGCTGCTTAAAGAAACCATCACAGCAACGCTATCACTCTCCACGCACAGAAAAACACAGAAATGCACCAGCAATACCCTCGTTGCAAACATTCTGTGCAGATCAGCAGCAGCAGTACTTTGACATTGTACAGCTGAAGAGTGTGTGATATGAAGAGTGACCTGAGTGTGTGGAGGGTAAACGGAGTGACTCCCTGGGGCTGTGGCGTGTTCTCTCTAGCCCTCTTTTAGAGTTCAGACAAGTCCCACGATGCTGGGAGATTAATGAAGCTGCACTGGCACTATGATCCCTACAGAACGTCCACACACACATATGCTCACACACAGTCATCGGCGTACATCCACACACACCATTCATCTCAGATTATGACAGTTTACTTGTACCCACCCTGATATGAGCTTTACAGGATGCACCGAGGATGGTACTCAGGTTGTGAAGAGGTTAAATGTCTTCATATAGAAGCCTGCGCTTATACAGTCAACAAAATACAAGAAAAATCTCATCAGCATGTGGAGATGTAACAATAGACTTCAATAGAATCACCTAAATAAAATCAGCTAGAAGATTTACCTTTGAGTAAGATGTGTCTTATACTATTAGTAACATCTAACCAGGCATCCTGCCTATTGGTCCCTAATGCTACTTCAAAAATGCATCATCAGAAACGCTTAAAAAAAAAAAAGGCATCAGCAAGTTTTTGTTCCTTGGATGAAAGAGGCCTGGTTGAGTCGCTATCCTCTGGTCTGGCGATGATACAAGCAAGCTGCACCAAAACTCAGAGTCAGGAGGATGTCGCATTAACACATGGACCACTCTCACACCTGCAGTCAGCTCAGCTGTCTTACATTCTGTTGCACTGCCCCTCAGAGGTCAAAAATGGGTACTACTTGTTCAGTCCATGCAGGCATTTCAGTTTGGACCAAGAGGGCTGGACTAATCAAATTCAGCTGGCAGTGTAACCCATATTACCATATTGTGTATGTAATATAAGACATTTAATTCATGTATGTATAGTTGTGATAAGAAATGTGCATACACCCATCATGGACAAATGTGTGCATATAGATTCAAATATATACATATAGAAACCTGAATCGTTTAATAAGTGCTGCTGAAGGTTCTACGCTGTATTTTCGCTTGACAAGGCCTATTAACTTCTCGTTAATGATCATGATGGACTACAACTGGTAGTTTCTCCTTGCAGCATAAAAAGGATTAGTTTCACAGTACTCATTGGATTGATCAATACTCAGAGAAAAGTGAGAAAGTCCAAAGAACTCAGTGAAAATCTAAAAAGGAGGATTGTAGATTTACACAAGTTGGGAAGGTCTCTTGGAGCCATTTCTAAAAAAAAAAAAGAACTGCAGATTCCAAGATTCAAATCAGCTCAAACAACTGTACCTAATTACAAGTTATTCTGATGCGTCGACACTTTGCTGAGGTCTGAAAGAAGATCTCGGCAAAGATTAGAGGAAACTGGTTAGGATGTTAAGGAACAACTCAGGAAAAAAATGAGGCTCAAGCCTGCAATGAATTGGAAACTGCTGGAACATCAATGTCATTGTCCGCAGTGAAGCCAGTTTTCCATCATCATGGACTGAGAGGGTGGCGACCGAGAAAGAAGCTTTTGCTCCAAAATTGACATCTTCAAGCTCAACTGAAATTTGCAGCTGCCCACATGGATATGACTTTTCTGGAGAAACGTTTTATGCTCAGATAAGACAAACTGGCCACAAATATAAGATGTATGTTTGGAGGAGTAAACGTGAGGCTTTCAAAACTAAGAACACTTTACCGACTGTCAAGCATGGTGGTGGTAGCATCATGCTTTGGGTCTGTTTTGCTGCCAGTGGTGCTGGTACATTGAACAAAGTGTTTGAAATAATGAAGGAGGGCAAATACATATTTCTGTGTAAACTGGAAACTTTGACTTGGTGATGGCAATTTCTGTCCTTTTTTCTGTGCTGGAAACAAGCCTCCATGGATATCAGTAGCTTTCACAAAACAGAAGTATTTGATTCTCTGCCTAATCTGTGGGTTCCAGATGGAAAGAAAAGCTGTACTGATGTAGGAACCTGTTATTTTAAAGCACTGGTGCCACTATGGGACTGATCATCCTACAGGAGGATGCTTTTCTCTTCCCCCATCATTGTAAAAATGACAACAACAACAACAACAACAAAAATCTCCGATGCTAATTGCAGCAAAAACAATTTTAAAAAAAATAGAGTCTCACTGTGCTCACTCTGAGAGCTGCATAATTCATGCACCCATAGTAGCAGATGGACAAAATAAAAATTTTTTTAAGACAAACAGTCCAAACAGCAGCATGTGATACGTTCCTTGATAGTGACAGCATTGCGCAGGAGTCTGGTGGTTTGCTGTTGGAAGTCATGCTTTAAATTGCTTGGCATCAACCCTCAATGAAAGCTCACTGCCACACTGACCAGCCAAATGAGTCCTATGCTAATGTGAACACCGTGGCCGGTGATGATCCTGAGGTAGTGGATGCCAAGGCAAATGAATATGTAGCGTTCTACAGCCATCACCGCCAGGGTCATCTGGGTTAAGGAAACAAAACTATGCTATGCACTAGCCTCCATAAATTAGTTTTCGTTTGCACAAGAGAAGAAAATACAACCAAAGACAGTTACAAAACTCAGTTTTATTTAAATAGCACCAAATCACAACAACAGTCACCTCAAGGTGCTTTATGTTGTGAGGCAAGAGAAACCCCAACAATCAAACAACCTCCTTTGAGCAAGCATTTGGTGAGAGTGGGAAGAAGAAACTCTTGTTTAATAGGAAGAAACCTCCAGGTTCAGGGAGGGGTGGCCATCTGATCCCCGAACCACAGACTGACATGTTTTGTAGGTGAATATATACTGAGATTGCTACAGCAGCTGCTTATACCTCACCATCAGAACCAAGAGGAATCCATTTACTGCACCTGAGAAGAGGAAACCAACAATTCACTTCATTTTCTTAGCATAAAATCCTGTGCACAAAAGAGATACAAAAATTGCATTGCCAACACTGACACAATGTAAGTATCAGGCTTGACTCATATTTGTTTTAATCGTAGGACTACTATTTTATGTTCAAATATCTATATTAATTGATTATCAGTATCAAGGATTCTCTTGTTGACTTTTATACCTTCAAACTTGAGTGTTTCTTGTATGTGTTGTGTATGCTGAAGTGTGTATTCTGGTTAAAACAGAATATGCAGTCCATTCAAAAAAAAAAAATACTACATTTGTATTTTGCCATTCATATAGACACTGATGTTACCTGGCAACTGCATCAAAAGGAAACAGTTATTACTATGGTTACATAATTTACACCTTTCTCCTTGAATCTAGTAACTTATGAAACGGGTGCACTTCAGGGATGGGAAGACTGTACATGAGGCACAATTGTGAACAGATCGGAGACGAGATCCTTCTCTCTCACTGCTATCCTAGTGTCACTTTCAGAAGCAAAGACAGCTGGTATTTAGAGAGGCACCTCTAAAAACCCTATAGGGTGCCAGCATAGTTATTTTTGAATTTCCTCTTCTCTCACAGTCAGTGGACTTTATGGATTTTCCATTAGATGCCTAACATAAAGTCTGCAATTAACATAAGCTCTAGACATTTTCAAGTTTTGCTGTTCTAAAACTTAAAATATTTTAATTAAATATCCCACTTGTGAACTCAGAGAAAGTGACAAGTGACTAAACGAGACAACAGAAATTTGTGGGGACGTTCGGTTCTGTGGTGTCCGACCCAGGAGCTTAGTGGTGATGGAAAAGTCATGTGAATAAGACCTAAATGATTCTGCCCTTATCAGTACAAATGCAAGATATTTCCACCATGACCACAAATGGAGATTAAAGAATTTGCTATGTAACATATCACAGCCATTAAGTAATTAATTTCAAAACTAAATTTTAAATGTCAAGACTGAGTGCACTTATTTTTTTTATAATTTCAGTAGATGAAAAAGTAAATAATTCCCACATGCTATATTAAGCATGTTTTAGTTTGGTAACTTGAATCTCAGTCTCACTGAGTAGCCTTTCCTTTACAGCTGGGGGAAAATCTTTGGAAAGTAGAATCACTGAGCTGTTTGAAGGTCTGTTACTAAATAGCAGTCACTCTGAAAGGGTTTCATTGTAGCATGCCCAAACCACTTGAGAAACCTGCTGATTTAATTTCCAAACAGTGAAAAAGCCATCACTAAGTAGCTTCTTGATTCCACTGTAGCAGTTCACAGTGCTCTACACAGGCCCTGCCACAGCAAAGTGGCCTGTCTGATATGAGCAGCAGTTTAAGGGAAAGTGGCACCTGTCAGGGTAAAAGGCCTTACCTGTGCAACAGGTGGCATGTATGCCTTCTGAAAAGACGATGCCAGTATGTCCATGAAACCAGCAGTCAGACACCAATCAGCACCAATCTTTCGTCCACATCGGATTTTCTTTCTTGCTTTTGTTCAAGAAGACTCCTTACCTTTGATTCCCGTGTGCTAGCCAGATGTCTCTGTCTCTGAATTGCTTTATATGAATTCATTTTTATTCCTTCATACCAAATTTTTATGGCAACAGAAATGCATTGCCTTCTTAGGGCGTGAAGTTTGAAAGGCTATTACTTGGTGTGAACGATGTACAGCAACACAAACACGAGCAAGAGTCTTAAGTCTCTGCTCAATTCTTCAAAACAGTGTTGTGAAAACAGAATGTTCCATTTCTTTAGTTGAGCTATGAAAAATGCCAAAGATAACACAGTTTGATCTAAAATTGTATTTTATATCTCTGCGTGGTGTGTAGTGTGTTCTTAAAAAAATGTGAGGAAACTGGACAAGTGGAGGATAAAAGAAGTATCAGGACTAAAAACTATCAGCAGATGAACAGTATCTGAAACTCATGTCCTTAAGAAACAGGAACAAAATCCAGCAAAGACCTGAAAGAGGACCTGACAGATGCATCTGGACTTTCAGATGATCCATCTACTGTTCACTGAAACTTCATCAGACATGGTCTCAGTGGAAAGCTGGCTGTCAAGAAGCCGTTCTTAAGGAAGAGAAACGGGGAGAAAATGCTGAGGTATGAAAATTACACAAGAACTGGACTGAAAATTAGTGACAACAAGTCTGAGGGAATGATGAATCCAGATTTGACATTTTTAGTTCAAATCTTCATCAATATGTACAGAAGAGATCATGAGAGAGGTACAGCATTGAGTGTCTACGGCTATCTGTGAAACACGGTGGAGGCTCTGTCATGGTTTGGGGCTGCATTTCAGCCAGTGGTGTTGGAGAGCTTGTCAGAATTGATAAATTATGAACTCAGAAAACGCCATCAGATTTTGATCCACCATGCAATATCATCTGGAAAACATCTGATTGGCAACAGTTGCATTTTATTAAAGAGCTTTGACTGTCCTTCATGAAGCCTGGAGAACTATTCCTGAAGACTAGTTAAAGAAATGACAAGAAAGCTGCCTAAGAGAGTTCAGGCTGTGCTGAAGAATAAAGGTGGTCACACCAAATATTCACTTTCAGGTTGTTAGTACTGCATAAACTCCGTTTCTGCCTTATATGCTGCCACATATCATACACAATACCTTATATCTTACCCTATTAACTTATACCTTATATGCAATGTTTGGTTCTCAAAGCTGTGGGCTGATTTCCAAAAGGTGCCAAGCCAAAACCTCTGTGCTAGAAGTGCACTGACATGATCAACTTAAGAGACATCACATCTTCCACAAACAAAAAACCACCATGATACACTTTCCCACTTAAACAGCATCAATTTGAAACAGCGAGTGAAATTTATTTAAATTAAATAAAATCTTGTACATTTCACAGCTATAGGGGCCTACATAGTAAGCAAAATAAAGTCTACTCTTTGTCCATGTACAGAACTACACCACAGGGTAGCTCCAAAACAGTCTGTCATCATTTGAATATAGGACAGGGAGTTTGCTTGGTGGAAGAAGACAGCTATAGCCAGATCCTCTCCCAAAAGACTGGATGATATAAAAAAAAGAAAAAAGGTTATATGTGGCTTCTGGTAGTGCTTTCATGCCGATTCCTTCCAGCTGTAGACATCCACCTTTAAAATACAACATTTTTCAACATATCACCATGCTCTAAAGGCAGTTAGCCAAAGTTCCTTGTAATGAACACATGAAGACGATTTCATTATATTGTAGTGATACTGTACGGTAAATCATTTGTTCCTCTCCAAAATGAGCACATAAGCTTTTGTAATGAAACTTATCAGCTGCTGATATTAATGCAATCTACTTTGGAAATGTCTCTCAGCATGTGTGGCATCATATCCTGTAGATCTTGCAGTCTGCTCCAATGAGAGATGGCTGTCACAGACTTAAGAGAGTACGGCCTGTGCAGTCTTGATGCCAACTAGGTTGTCTGCACTGACAGACCTTCTCATGGCCGATTTACTCAAGTCCTTATACTTGTCCTCACATAGCCTGGAGATAGCCTACAAAACAAAGAAAGATAATAACAATTAAAAAAAAATATGATAATAATCAGAACAAGCACCAAACTGTTACGACAAAACAAGCAGAGCGGCCACAGCATAACAAGTTCTACCAACATTTACTTCATTAGTTCAGCAGTTGGAATATATACATTTCCAAACTGCAAAATAAAATCAGCCCTGGAAAATTACTCACCTCTAGTTTTTGGGCCCGCTTGGTACTGAGTGGCTCCAGAGGGAAACTGAGGTTGTTGTCATCAGCCAGTGAGCGCAGGTCAAAGTAGTACTTGGCGTAGACGCTGGCTGGGACATTAATGTTGAACTGGAGCAGCTCCAAAAAGTGACGCTCCATCTCATTCCTGCGAAACAATTCGGGAAGGTTCGCAATCTTTTATTAAAAACAAAAGGTCCTTTCCAGGCTGCAGGAACCTTTTGAGGACTTTCTTATAACTCTTGGAGGTAGTCCCCACTTTCGTGTGTTTGCACTGTGTGAACTAGAAACTACACTGCTCAAAAAAAATTAAAGGAACACTTTGAAAACACATCAATCTCAATGGAAATAAATAAATAAGTCAGTCATGTCTGGATATCTATACTCTTATGCACTGGTATTCAGAAGAAAAAAAAACAAAAAACCACAGTGCCATATTGATGGAAATTAAAATAATCAACCTACAGAGGGCTAAATTCAAAGTGACCCCAAAAATCAAAGTGAAACAGTGAGTCAAGTGAACGTGCAGGCCAGTCAGTGGTATCAGTTCCTTCATCCTCCAGGAACTACTTGCATACTCTTGCCACATGAGGCACTGTTGTGCACCAGGAGGAACCTAGGACCCACTGCACCAGCGTAGGATCCGACAATGGGTCCAGGGATGCCTAATAGCAGTCAGGGTGTTGTTGCCTAGCCTCTAGAGGTCTGTGCATTCCTCCATGGATATGCCTCCCCACACCATCACTGACCCACTACCAAACCAGTCATGCTGAACAATGTTACAGGCAGCAGAAATTCTCCACGGCTTCTCCAGGCCCTTTCACATCTGTCACACGTGCTCAGGGGGAACCTGCTCTCATCTGTGAAAAGCACAGGGCCCCAGTGGTGGACCTGCTAACTCTGGTATTCTATGGCAAATACCAATTGGGCTTCACAGTGCCAGGCAGAGATCTCAGGGCCCACAGGCCACCCTCATCAAGTCCATTTATGATGGTCTGGTCAGAGACATTGACACCAGTGGCCTGCTGGAGGTCATTTTGTAGCTCTGGCAGTGCTATACAAAAACTACTGCAATACTTACATGTCCTCCACGGTGATATCTTTGAGGATCTGGCAGTAATCGACATTCCACACAGCCTGATCATCCCAGACCTTGGAGGCCAGTAAGATGGCACCAAGAACAATGCGCTTCCAGTTACAAGGACAGATGTCCATCTCAGCATACGTTAGCAGCCTTTCCAGATACACCTAAGGCAGCAGACACCCATCCATTCACACAGGCAGAAAGGGTGATAGTTCTCAGTATTTCTTTACATCACTGAACACTTTCTGCAGTGTAGCGAATGTCTGAACTCACCAGAGTGACGATGGCGCACTCGGCAGTGAGCTGCGCAGAGCTGAAGAGCGTTCTTATGAAGCGGTAGATGAGTTTGTGTTCTGGGTCAACCACAGAGTAGTCATCTGGAACCTTTTCTCGCTGTTGGGCAGAAGGTCATCATCAGTGGTCCACTAACATAGTAAATATCACTGCTTGGTGCAATCAACCACCTCAACTCACCGACAGAGGATGCTTCTTCTCATCAAATATATCCAGCGAGCGGTTTGAATCTCTGTAGATGCAACAAGCCACTGTTAAATACACGGAAGATGTAATGTCCCATGGTTTGAGGTAGGCTTGGATAACTTTTTTGGCTTAATAAATTAAGCCATTTATAAAAGGTATTTTGTATTT
Organism: Tylochromis polylepis; assembly: GCA_015107715.1. Lineage (NCBI taxonomy): Eukaryota > Metazoa > Chordata > Actinopteri > Cichliformes > Cichlidae > Tylochromis > Tylochromis polylepis. The sequence continues at coordinate 14,691 of VVHJ01032045.1, forward strand.
ATTCAGGCCATGTTGGTCTAATATTCAAATTAGTTTGATGATCTGTAACACATAAGTTTGACAAATATGTAAAAAAACTAAGAAATCAGAAAAGGGCAAATACTTTTTCACCACACTGTATCTATGCTTTGAGTTGCCACCACCAAGTGCTGTGACTCTGGCCATGAAACTCAAAACCCATACTTGACCTAAATTAGGCAAAGTTGCATCCTTGTGCACGCTCGGACCACTTCCAAGAACAGGACTTTAGGGACAGTAGGAGCTACTTTCCCTAAAGTCCTGTTTTAACAGCTGCTACATTTGAAATGCAAATAAATTGCATTTCAAATTGAGACGATGCAAACAGAGAACTGAATTTTCAACCTGTTATGTGCAGACATACGATGGAAAAAAACTTTACTTTTAAAAAAGTAAACAATCTCTTTTTTCTTTTTAATTTCTTTTGCAATCCTAACCTGATGCAAGCCACATTCAGGTTTGTCTATTAATCAGAGCTAAATCTCTGGCTCTCGTTACCAGTGATGATCTTTAAAAGCTGGACCAATCTGGCACTTAAGTTGATATCCATCTTCTGCATATGTCTGTCATCCATGTATGATGCATTTAGCAGTAAGACAAGGCAAGCAGAATTTCCTATACGACGTAGATGAAGTAATTAAAAATTAGCCTAGGTACTAAAAGCAGTAAAGAGGTGCACACAAGACAACAACCTTGAAGGGAACATGGACCAGATAGATAGAATCTGAATCAATCTCTCTCTCTCAGTTGTTAATAAAGCACCTTTAAGCAGCCTTTCTTACAAATTTGCTGACTAATGTTTGTGTATTAACTAAATATTGATGTACTGGTCACAACAATGAAGAAAAAGTAACGCTACCAACCTACCTGTTTTTTATGTGGTAGTATATGGCCAGTGCAACACTGCAAGAGACAGAAATCGACAAAGAATAAAGCACTAGATCTGGATTTTTCCTTTTACGGCTTGTTAAAAGAAGAGGGGACGCTAGACAGCGTTAAACGTGGCCGTGATGCTGCCATCAAATTCAGAATGAACATCTGATAAGTGTCAAATGTTTTAAAGTGCAATTAAAGTGAAATTTGTGAAATTAGCAAATCATTGAACTCTGTTTTTTTTTTTATTCACATTTTACACAGCGTCCCAACTTCTTTAGTATTTGCGCTTGCGGCAAGACTGAGGTGAGGTTGGTCACTTACCATTTGATGGTGCTCTTGAGGTTGGGCTGGCTGACTGTGCTGTCATCGAGGAATATGGTCGAACACGAGCTGTACTTTTTAGAAAGGAGTCCCGGGGACATCTGGCATCGAAAGCGTGACAATGTTTAGAGACAGAATGGGGGGGGGACAACAACAACAAAAAAAACAGTCTTTGGAAACACATTCAAACCCAGATTAATGATATGTATGACTGAGTTCGCCTCCGATTTCAGCAACAAAAAGACCCGTGAAGAGCACGCAGAGCCGTAACTTACATGATTCATGTAGTTGCTTTTCCTTTTCTCGCGGACTGAAATTGGATTAAAAAACAAACAAAACAAAAAAATCAAAAAGATGTAGGAGTTTCAGAAGAGAATGGGGTAAAATAATGAAGCATCAGAGAAATACTGACCATCTGTCTGAGACTTGTTGAGGAACAGAGTGCTTGCTCTGGGGTGGTCGGATGGGTTGGCCTCTTGGGCCAGCTCTGTAGAAGGAAAGTGTTAAAAGTCTTCATATAAGACTACTGTGTTTATCTAGGACCTGCCACGCTGCTGCTGATTTAATGCGAAACAGCTCTTAAAGCATGCAGGACATTTAAACTGAACCACTTGCAGTAAACCAGCACCAGGACAGGGCATATCACTGCATGCAATCACATCTCCAAAAATAGCAAACTAATCTTCACACACCATCTGGGAGCTCCCTGTCGCTGATGTGCTGCAGGTACGTCCCCGTGTCCTCGCTCACATCCTCGGTAGTGGTGATGGGACACTCCTCCAGCTCCACCTCTCTCCTGTGGATCTTGGGGCTCTCTCCAGGAGAGATGCAGCAGGACACCGAACCTCCCATCGCTGACCTGCAACAGTCCTGCAACAGCCAGCGCCGCTTTCCATACAACTGAGGAGGGACCACCTGCTAGCCTGGCAATTCTGAAGCTGCAAGATGCAAGAACTTTAACCCAAACCTTACAAGGGGATGTTAGGAAATGTACATAAAACACTAGTTTCGCTCTGCCTTAGGCAAGATCAGGTTCAATCACAACCTAGAAGTGTTCGGATTATTTGAAAATGTGCGTGTTGTGGACCACCAGAGCCCTTGTGTTTTTGCTGCAAAGTGAACGATCTCGCTTCAGAGCATAACGGGATCTATGCAAGGACAGCCCAGCGGGTATCTGCGGTATGTGCAGGACGGCTGACATATTCAGGGTGTGTGCGCAGCTCACGGATGGCGCACTTTAATAAGAACTGCGTGCGTGGGCTGCATGGCTGGGGCTGAGAATAACCGCTACCAAGTCATTTTACGGAAAACAGTCTAATGAGACAAAGTCCGGCGTTCCTCTGCCTCCCTCCATGGCTAGCCGGCTAACGCTAGCTTCCGCACCTCAGTCCCTTGCTGGCTCCTCCAGCAGCGTGACTCAATCCATTTTCACTGCGGCTCAAGTCTCTGTCACCGCTGCGGGCCTTTCAGGGAGAGCACCGGGCGAATTCACCAGCCGGAAGGGATTTTAGAGGAAACGGGGAACGTGGACGGCCAGTGAGCATCAAAGCGGCGGCTAGGGGTGGCGTTTATCTCGTCGCACTAACAGGACACAAGCTATAGATGTCAAAGCGACCGTAGGAGATAAGTTCAGAGGTAATTTCCGGCTTCTGGTTTTCGAATTAAAAGTCTACTGGTAGTAACATAAAGAGCACGTGTGAAACTCTTAAAAAATTGATTAAAAAAAACCCCAAAGAAATAAAATATTCATTAAAACTATTCAAGCTGTCTGCTTAAAACACAGGTGTCAAACTCCAGTCCTCGAGGGCCGGTGTCCTGAAACTTTCCCATGTGTCCCTGCTGCAACACACCTGAATAAAATTAATAGGTCATTAGCAAGAGTATAGACTTGACTGCATGCTGAGGTGGCAGCTCAGCCATTTGATTCAAGTCACAGAAGGTCACGAATGAATGAACATGATGCAATAAAAGTACTTTTAGAAATACATTTTCCCAAACACTTACATTTACTTGAGTAAGGTTAGGGCTTGCCACCTCAGCATGCAGTCAAGTTCTAGTCTTGTTAATGACCTACTAATTTTATTCAAGTGTGTTGCAACAGGGACACATGGGAAAGTTTCAGGACACCGGCCCTCGAGGACTGGAGTTCAACACCCCTTGCTTAAAATAAAAATAAAAATGTAAGGTGTTGAATTAAAAATAAAATAAAACTTTGTGTTTCCTTAAAAATTTTTTAAACTGATTAACAAAGGGAAATACTTGTTTACGTTGAAAAAGAACAACCTTAAAATGATTTGTATTTCATATATATATATATATATATATATATATATAAAACTTTTGCTGTACACTCTCTTAATAGACACATATAAAAGATAACAAGACTTTAATTTAAGCAATAGCCCAACATTTCAATACAGTTTTCATACGTTTCTCTGGTTGTTTTTTTTATTTCAGATTTATTTCCAAATCTTTGCTAAAATACACCATGCATGTAATAATTCAACAACCTTTTCATTAACTAGGTTTACATTTTTGTCTAATTTACTCAACTTAGGCATGTTTTAGTATTTTTAGCTGCAACAGATGCGGTGGTGGCAGGTTCTTACTAAGAAAATATCCACCACTGTGGCATGATACAATAGCCATCTTTTAAATTTGACAGAGCTTACTCATATTTGATGAAAATATATGTATATATATATTTTTTAATTTCCTTACGTCTACGCTGTAGTCAGCACAGAGAGCGAGTCTCTTCACGCAGATTAAAAACCCTTTGTGTATTGCAGTACACCGGAAGCTACATATTTGCTATGTGTTGCTAGCGTTACAAACCTGCTCGTTTTTTCAGACCACGCCCCCTCTATTCCAGCTAAAACACAACACCGTTAAGAAAAATCTTGCGGACACGCCCATCAAAAAAGACTTACTTTTTTTCCATTGGTTGCTTTTAGCTGAGCTGTTACGTGATTGGCTAAATTTGTTCATTGATGTCAGCACGGGTTGCCGTCTTCAGTTGCCTGAAACGGAATCGGTCTCTCGCTCTCCAATATTTATTAAAGAAAATAAGCAAACTATGAGGCCCAAAAGTTTGTTCATATACCGTAAAAACAATCTTTAAGGAACGAATGAAATAATAACTACATAATAACTCCAGAAGATGGCAGAAACGAATCAATGAGCCAGCCAGGTACGAGGGAAAGCGTCGAAGAAGAATGAGGAGCGCACTGCGCATGTGTAAATGAGTGTAGTTTTATTATTTCAAAGCATGGCTCTCGTTCCCTATACAGAAAACTCGTTGCCCGCGCTTTCCAAACTCCACAATTCATCAGCACAGTTTAGGTTTGCCAACCGCGACCTCCGACTCGCCCAGGACTGGAAAAAGCTCGGGGTGGCGGCAGTTGTGTGGGACGCGGTACGTGACAACAGTGGCAGCAGTGCT
>VVHJ01032047.1:0-21983 GCA_015107715.1 Tylochromis polylepis
CTGTAGCCAACACGTTCTCATCCCAAAACGTAACATACTGACGCTTTTGACAAATCGTCAGTATGTTACGCTTTCGGCCACCCAACACGTCTCTATGTTACGCGTTCGAAAACATGAGAACTGTTTGGAATCAATCTACATATGTACATTTATACATTTTTCTTTACTTTCTCATCATGAATCGCTTTGGAAAACACTATCTGACATGATTAAGGTTGTGGTTAACATTAGGATTAAGGTTGTGGTTAGGGTTAGGGGTAAGGTTAGGGTTAGGGCTGGAATACACGGCTGGATTGTGTGTTACCGCTGGGAGCATCATTCTCATGGATTCCATTCACAATCCGGAGCGTATCATAGGGACGCGGACGGTTACCTTTCGCGTAACATTTGACGCCTTGGGACGTGACAAAACGTCGCTATGTTACGCCTCGGGAGTGAGAACGGTCTCCTGAAGCAAGCAGCTGTCTGCCAGACTTCACCTCCTCCAATTTGAGGAGGACCTGTCAACCATGTTTGTGATGTTGACGCCTTGAGGAGCATTTTAAAAGAAATTATTTTAAAAATAAAAAATGTAAAATACTACATCGCGTCCAATAACTCTGTGCTCCAGTGAGTGAAAATCTACTGTGTTGTGTGATTCACAGCCGAGGATGCATCTTGTTAACCAAATCTGCTAGTGTTAGCGAACAAGAAGCACTGAGGCTTCGAATTGGAGATGCGCAAAGCAACGGTTGGCATCTTGGTGGCAATATGTTTTATATACAGTCTTGATTTTATGTAAAGTTACATAGAAGCACTGCATGCATCTATAGTTTGCATTTATGCATTTTAAATAACAGAAATGTTATATTGCAGTTTTACATTTGAAATAATATAATCTATTTAACTTTAAATCAGTGTAAAATTAACATTTTTACCACGGAACTAAGTCCAGCATCCTATATTGGAATTGTTGCCATGGCAACAACAGTTAAAGTAACGGCTGTTCAAACACTAAAAGCACCCAAAGTATGACATGGAATCACACACAAGTTGACATGAGTGTGTTCATTTCTTCTCCATTTCCAGTCAGTCCAGCTATCAGTTGCTCAAGACCTCTGCTAATGATTGATATGCACTGACTAGGGAAGCAATGCAGGAAAGCTGTATACCAAGAAATCCTGGGGGTATTGCATGCGGCTGTGTTCTATGTCTGCGAATAGCACGCACGAGAGGTAATTACTGGGTGTGAGACCTTAACACGACTGTGGATGAGAATAAGATCCCTTCCCTGGACGGGTGTTTTAATAGGAGTATGGGGAATAGCGTGACACAGGCTCTCTCCTGAGACCTGCAGCACCTCTCCCAGGTAACAATCTCATAGCACCGAATGTGACAGTGCAGTGTTCATCTAATGAAGCACACGATTGTGAATAATCAGAACTTTATAACTAATGTGAACTCCAAAAGAACATATAAAAGTTGACATTTTCCCACTCGAAACGGAGATGCTCAGACAGTGTGCAAGGTAGTCTCTCTTCTCAAGCCATTTTACATGATTAATAGGGTAGAGAGCAGGAGTTGAAACTGCAATTAAAGGTGTCTTCCATCAGAGGAAGAACCCCCTTTCTGGTAGTCAGCTAAAGGAGGACCGAAGGGAGCAATGCTCCACTAGAGAAGTCATTATTTCTCCACCATCCTCTCTGCTCCGTGGAATATATTAACTTCACAGTATTGCTGTCTTAGCCAGCGTGCCTTCATTGCCTGTTTTTTTTTTTTTAAAGCGATGCATGCAATTAGAAGAAGGAAAAGAAGAAAGCACTTGGAATAGTCCCCAACCCCTACACTGAGATTGAGTGCCAGCACAAAACAAGCTGAGTGGGCCCCTCGGGGCCCTGCCTGAGACTGAGGAGAGCCTCTGATAGTCGGTGTCACCGCTGCTCATTGACAACAACAAAAAAAACAAAAAAGAAAGAAAGCTACTGCAAAGCTTCAGAGTAAATGGCTTCCTAAAAATGTACAGATGGATTTCCAATAACAGACAACAACACCCCTTGTTTGTGCGGAAAAATAAATGACACTTCCTTGACAGCGTAAAAGTAAAATGCGCACTCGCTTTAGTATTCTGTGCTGAAATTTCATAGCCATTGCACAGTAAACTGTTTAACAGAGAAAGTATTCCATACCCATCTCTTATAAACTTTGTCCCAATTCCTCTTCTGTGTGGATTATACTGTTGAATAGACCGACCAAGGATCATTACATCCGTAACTCCCTGTTTTGCATAATGTCATTGTGTGAATTTGACTTTCAGCTACAGCACAATTAATTATATACATGGATTCTTTTCCAAGCCACACTATCATGTACAGAGAAGACTTACATCCATGTGGGATACTTGTTCTTGTAGTCTCATGAATACACTTCACCTTAGAAAACGTGAAAGGGATTGTGGAGTATCATCATAATTGGTGAGACGGCAAGAACATTATTATGAATCTAGTCCCTCTTCCACGTGCACTGCAGTAATAAGCCTGAGGAAAGTGATTGTCGTACATTTGATGGTTCGCTGACTTCACAGTCATTGTCTTTATCTGCATTGGAAAAGGCAAGGCGGGGGAAGGATCACACCTCCTTTGAGGTGCATTTAAATCATAGTCTCCACATTTTACTCAGAAAATTCCCTCTTGCGAGCGTGAGCTGAGATGGCGTCCTTCAAGCCCCGCTGGGTTTCCTGTCATCATGAAATGGGAGCAGGAGATTAGGAGGGGTGGGGGCTGTAGAGGATGGAGCAGGAGGGGGGTAAATACTGAAATCTGGTCTAATCCCATCTCATACAGCTGAAGATACACTCCTCCGAAGACATTTCTGCTCAGACCTGAGGTAACTGAAAGGAATGAGGGGGATACTGTTGGGAATGGCCAATATATTGCAATATTGTTTCATTTTACAGCCTGATCCACTAAGGGTGCAGTTCAACTAGTTAAGGGTTTTGTAGGTGACACACTGAGTGCTGCTATTCTTGAGAAGAAAAGCATCAAAGTGGCAATTTTGCGCAGTTCATTGTGTTTAATGGAGCACTGTAAAACACGTCCTTTCCTCTGTAATTAATAAGGAGATGACAGAAGCGTCTAGATGGTTTTTTTCACAAGAAGTATCTTTTTATAATATGTCGTGATTTCATTTTCTGCTATTCTTCCATTTGGCTGCAGTGCAAAACTAAGGAAATAGACCTTTTAACATTGTTGTTCAGCAAGTCTTTTAGAAACAGATTTATTGGCTAATTTTAAGTTTAAACTGACATGTTAAAAACACTATCTGATACAACAGTTTAATAGTTCTTTACTCACAATTAACATTTGAAAAAAACACTATGGTCACGTAGCAGTGTAAATTATAAAAACCCGTAAGCCCTATAAGTTATTTACTGCTTTTATTTTTGTCTCGTCACAAAAATCAAAAGCATGTCTTAAGTCATTCTGTTCATGCCTCCTTCCTCCCTTTAAAGCTATTTTTCTCTCACGTTCATCTTCTAATGAAATGTGCAGAAATAAACGAATAAGAGGAAGCTTTCAGAGTGACTGCTGATGCGAGAGGAGAGGGGATTCTCACAAGCCACTGCCCCTGCTGTATGAACATGCATTATAAACAATTTCTCCCTGTAAAATGTCATTGGATTGGTACACTCTTCATCGAGGAGGATATGCATGCATCTTTTTGTAAGCTGCATGATCTTCCTGTCTTGTTATACAATGTGAGACTCCCCTCTGTCACCTCTCTTGTCGGTGAGGCTCAAGCCTATAACCTCTAGCATTCATCACTCGTTCACAGTGAATCTGAAACCTGGTATACACGCTGACACTGTCGTCTTGTGTTTCCATAAGATGTGACCTTTGTCTTTCGGCAGAAAATGCACCTTTGTGCATTTCCTCCAGTGCCAGGAAGAGGAATGTTATAATGCACAGCTTGGCGCACACGTGTTTCAAGGGCTTATAACATGCTGGAGAGTTCTAGTAAGTGCAAAGTGTTTCAAACAATTCATTATTTTAATCTGTAGCCTAAAGGGCCCAAGTTACGGTGGCCCTGAGAGGTCAAACGTACTGCAACTTAGGAAAGCGCCAGCAAAGAGAAAAAAGTTGTGAAAACTCACAATAAAGAAAGAAATCTCACAAAACACAACAAAAGTATTTTTGGGGAGACAGTAAGGTGACGGAACAGTTGTGGAAGTCACAAGCTAACAGCTACATACACTTTATATGAATTATACAGTATTATATGAATCATATGATTAAAACACACACTACCACACATGTTTTTTTTCCCTCACAACACGGATGAACCCTCCATTTCTTTTTGTTCGCGTTTCAATGCAATCCTTCACATGTTTTTGTTTCTGTCACTTTCACAGCTGTTCCTTCACATTATTTTTTCTCCAAAAACACTTCCTTAGTGTTTTGTGAGATTTATTTTTTTTCCCACTTCCTTTGTGGTTTACACATATTCTGTTGCGTTTTGTATGCTTTTGCAGCATTTTCCTATTTGGTGGAGTTTTCACAAATTGCAGTGAATTTGTTCTCTCAGGGCCACCGTACTAAATAGCGGTAACACTCACTGTATTTAAATTGATTTCTACAGGGAAACAGTTTGACAGAAATAACAGAAATAAGTTTGCAAACATGATGTGCGAGTTAGTGGGTAGATTTCTACGTCTTAGGGGCCAAAAGATATTTTCATCGTTAAAATTATAGTGGAGATTTCTCCTGTTTTATCCGTTCTGATACAGTATGTTTCTGCTGCATGAGAAAAGGTGCTCAGAAAGCTGCAGCAGACATGAGGATTGTGGGAGAGCATCTGCACATCCAAGTGAGCACATCTATCATATATGTCCTTTTGAACATCTTGTTTCTGTCCCTACATGGCATTTAGTGATGAATGGTCTACATTAAATACCTTGCATCATTTTAAATTGCACAGCTTCTTCTGGATTAAAACTAGGGGCTAAAAACCATTTGTCCCTAAAGCTTGGGGAGAAAAATGTAACAACAAACAAAACAAAAATCAAACAAAAAAAGAAAATAACCCACTTCCAAGCACAGTGTCTATGGGGGCCTCTCTTAAAAACAACATCATTGCTTCTCTGTGTCCTCGGGACAGGCCTGCTTATGTCACAGTTTGCTTACTGTAAGTGTGAATCTCAGTGTGTGGGCAGCTGGGGTTGAGACAAACTTCAAGACCAATTTCATGTTGTTTTGTGGGTTGTTGGTGTGTAGCTTTCACATGTGTGTACGTGTGAGCAATGTTCCTGTATGCTCCTGGCCAGCATCAGCATTACTGTCAGTAAGTGGGTGCTTGTGATAGGAAGGTCATGTGCCAGCCAGCAGAATTATGTCCAGGTCAGCTATGCACTGTATAGAACTGACCCTTAATTTCCCTCTGTTTCTGCAGCCATCACACTGAGACAAGGCGAGGTGAGCAAGCGTGGGCTCCTTTTTATCACACGCATTAACCTACTGTTAGCTGTACACAACTACACAATTCTTTAGTGGTTCTTAACTTCAACACAATTAATCCCCAATCCCCATTTAGACCCCAGGAAACAGTTACAAGATTGCAGTCAAAAGCCCTTCATCACAGCTGTGTTCATGTAGGATCCCACTGCAGTTAGAAGCCAATTAAAAAAAGTAGGTTTTAGCAAGCTAGGTTTCACCCTGTGACAGCTGGGATACCTCCAGCCGAAGAAAACAGATGGATCGGTAGATGGATGGATGTTGTAGTGACCATTAATGTGAAAATGCTGCACAATGTGTACTTTTGTTCTGAAAACATATATATAACATATTGTTGACTTACAATGTGGAGCTTCAAGAAGTCTCCAAGACCAGAGGAGCTATCCACCCTCACCAGGACAGCATCCTTCAGATGTGTGCTGAAGCCAATGGCTAGTCGGTCTGCCCTCGTGCTAGGACGGTCATTTGGTGGCCATGTGTATGTGATCAGTCCACCGTCTCGTCCAAATATGTATGTTGTTCCCGCTGAAAGAGATAAGGCCAGAATTAAAGATGATAATAGTGTGTTTCTTCTTTCATCCGTCTATCAGGCATGACTCACTGACTGTCAACACACAAACATTATTAACACAGCAAAGCCGGCATCAATGCCGTGTGTACAGAGCACCGTCAGTCTGGAGTGTTTTATTGTGCAGAGCAATGATTCTGCAAAGCAATGAGCAACATATCACTCTTGAACGGCTCTCAGCCCCGTCTGAAGTACACTCGTGTCAATTCATGAGTAGGAGAACATTCAGCAAAAACGAGGAAGGCAGGTACTGGTTCCGCTTCCCTCACAATCCTGCACAGTCACTCAGTTTTACCGCTACTGCCCATTTCACCTCTAGAGGGAAGAGATACAAGTGAATGCAAGAGAATATGCGGCCGTGTCCCCGGTTCACAACTAACCAGCATGTCAAATGGGCACCTCCCCATCTCTCACGCTTCATTAGCAGCCTCAAAGGCAGATGGAGTTAGCAGCATTATTGACTGACTGGTCCAATTATGCCCTTCTTGTGACCTCCAAACCAGCCATTTCCTGTCTTGCTGCATTACCTTGTTGTCTTTAGCGGCCACATAAAAGGGTTCAAACATGACCAAGTAGATGGAAGAGCACTTCTAATTACCTAGCTATTCAGTGAGAAAGTGCTGTGCAGTGTTAAGCCAGTGACCTAGTCAAACTGATGCGTAGAAATGAGTCCTTCTCAGCTAATGACGGAAGTGGGATTCTGTTCACGTTTACTGTCATCCTCATGTTTTGAGATTAAGACAGTGTTATAATCCACGTTTTTTTCTTTCTTTCTTTCCAGGACGCAAACACAGTAAGGTTGTGAACAAACTTGGTTACGTGTGCACAATTGTGAACAAACAGAGCATGTGATTGGGAAATCAACGTCGGTGAGAAAGCCCACAAATAAATGCAGTTGTCAGATTAGCATAAAAACAGCTATCTTTGTGAAAAATTAGACGAGGAGCTCTGTTAGTGTGCGAAGCATTTACATGTGGAAGTGTGAAAGAGAAGGAGAAACCGAGAGAGAGTGTGAGCGAGGCAGAGTATGTTAATATTCATAGGGGCAGGGAGTTAAACAGCCTTAGCCTGTACAATAGAAAATAAATCATTCTGACTGTAATTCCGATATTTTCTTGTAAACCAGTTCACAAGGTTATAAAACCGTCGATACATTTTGCATTTCTTTATAGATCCTGTTGTTTACTTTCTCCTAGCTTTGCTTCATAGTGCGGTGATTAAAGTGCATCAGTCTACTCTCAAGTCCCGTTTTCCAATTTCATCCCCTTGTTTGAGTCAATACACACTGTCAACCATTAGCTAAAAAGAATTGCATCATTAATTAACAATAATGTGATTAACCAACGAAGTTGGGACATCGAGATCTATGATGGGATTTATTGTTTTCATAAAGCATAACTCGCATTTGTAAAACTTAATGATATAACACTGTAAGCATTTTTTGTTCTCTAATGGAAAAAGCGTTATGAAGCTTGATGACTGCTACAAAGGGAAAGACATTATGCGTGATGTATTTGCGAGGCGGGCTGCATTTCTTTTTCATGAAGTCTGGCGGCTAGCACTGAAAAAGCTCTTCTTGTTTCACTAATACATATCTGATGCTGGCCCAGTCACAGAGCAATCTTCGATTCCGTGTATCTCGCACTGGACTGTTGTCACCGTCTCTGTTTCCCCCAAGCCACCTAACGCTCGCTGAACGTTCCAGCTTATTATAATTAAGTGCTTTTAAACCATGTCAGTGCTGGAACTCATCGGGCCCTTAAGCATCTATTTCCCCCTCAGTCTATTCATATGAGCTGACACCCACTTTCTCCCACTAAGAGCTTATTTACTGTTAAAAAAGAACAACAACAAAAAAAAAGATGGGGGAAAAGTGGCACTTTCTTAAGCTAAGAAACACTCAAATCATGGTACCAAAGATCAACAAAAGTAACAGCTGAGTGGTTCCAAAACCAACATGCAGATAATAAGGTTGCCAATATGTGGTGAAGCAGTGTTAAATCTTTACAAGCATGTAAAACTACTGGAAAGTCCTTGGGGGACTGTTGAGGATTAAGATACATGGAGAAACATGGCTAATGCACACCTACACAGTTGTGCAATGGCATGAAATCAGCAGACACATGCCTCTGTAACTCCAGTGCTGGGGAGTAATTATGCACTGGCTCCATATTTGTTATTTGTGTTCTCTCCTGGGACACCGGAGCTGATATGGATCTGTTGTAGTCATTAGATACAGTAGTGTCCTGGAAATTCTTCCCCGTTTGTTGTCTCTTTAATTTGACAAGAGTTTCAGTTTATTCCCTATTCACCCACTGTTTAATGAAAAAAAAAAATGAAAGTACAAGGTACAGGTGCAATGGAGATGTAGCTATACACAATACAAGATCTGTGAAACTGAATGTAATTATGATTTTCTTGTTTTACCTATCCCCAGAAGCATTTATGCATGCTTCTCTGACATTTGTAGTTCTTTCCCCAGAGGGGTCATGCTGCAGAAACTAAGAGACAGTGTTTCTGGAGGTCTTATTCAAGGCTGCTACAGATCCTCGACCAGACCTCCAGGATGAACTCCTCAACCGCAATCTTCCACTGTTAAAGGATAATGAATTAATCTGTCCTCTTGTTGGACTACATTGAGAGCTGGCTGCTCTCTACTGTGTCAGTTAACATCAAAGAAGATAAACATTGGCAGATCAAACACTCTGCTTTCATTAAAAATGTAGCACCATCCCAGGAGTTCTCCTGCATTTGGCCTAAGAGGTGTGTGGGATAGTAGACTGTAGAATAGCAAACATGGCCTGTGTGTGTGTGTGTGTTAAGGCCCTCTTGGCTGTGGCTTCGCAATGTCTCAATCTATTTCCACTGTAATGAGGTAGCAGCATATAGCAAACTGTCCTATAGGCTCTGTGTGTTTAGAATGTGATGCAGTGTCATAAGAAGAGACAGGTGTGAGCAAACCAAAGCATCCTGGCTGTGTGCCTTAGTGTAGCAGCTGTGGGAGGAGTGGATACGCAAAGCAGGCAGTGTGTTTGACTACACTATTAGGCTAAGGTCAGGCCAGCAGACTGTCTTTCCTCTAACCTCCAACACTGCCATCAGAACGCGCCTCATATTACCGCTTCTGCCGAGAAACGAGGGAGGAATCCAATCATAATTACATAGTTGTGATGGAAATATGAAAAAGGAGAGATGACATTATAGATCTGCTTTCTGTCAGGACCAAACACTAGCGTTTCTCTCTGTTTGCTGCGATGGATTCCCGTAATGACTGGCGTGCAAAAATAGATTACCTCAGATTTGGCATATAGTGTAGCTGTTTGAAATTCTGTTTTTCTTATCATTTTTTGTGCATCCCTTGAATGGAATCCCAAAGGAAGAAAGTTTTTTTGTTTTGTTTTTGTTTTTGTTTAACATCTGTTACATCACTCATTTCTAAAAATAGATATATATATCTATTTTTTTTATTTACATTTACCATACACTGCATCAAAATGTATTTAAATGGTAAAAGATGCAGATAAGATCTGTGACACACTCTCACCTGTTTCTGAATGTAACAGGAAATAAGTATGTGAGCAGCAGGTTGAACATCACAAACCATGACAAAGGACAAAACTTCTTTACATTCAGAATAACATCATTTGAGTATATCTTGGGTGTGCTCACCCTCCTGGGAGGAGTACTATTAAAAGAAGCTTAATGATGTGTATTGGTTTACCATTTCAGTTTTCACAGAAATCATTACCACGATTTATGAGGACACTTTTAGCCAATCCGACACTATCGGTATCTGGTAAAGGCCCCATCTCTGATCAATGCTCCTGAAGATTTAGTGCCATGCAGGAAAACTGTGAGACAACAAGCTCCTTCTGATCTCCTTTTCTCTCACTCTATTTTACCTTTTAGGACAATTAAATGGTCTAGTAGTTGAGGAGATGAAGTGGTAAATAGACTGTGAGGTTATGAACAGAACCTTTCAAAAGCATAGCTAATTAAATATCTTTTCAGCTGCATGTTCTAACTTGGCAGCAATTACAAAGCTGCGAATTGCAAAGACAGTCGAGTAGGGGCACCATTCACACGGCCTCAGTGTATAATTAAATGGCACATCACACTCCATGATCCAAAATAATGATGCCAATACCTCATATCTATCAGTCAATCGATTCTTATTTTATCCACGGTATTATTTTATTTATAGCTGCAGACAAAATGTATCAAATATTATTCCGAGCTCTTGTGATATGAACAGAACAAGGAAAGGAAGCGTGATTTGGTGATTTAAATGTCAATGGATTATGTGTCTGAACTACAATTATATTTTTTTCCCTGTTTGCCAGATTTGTGTACTTCAGTGGGACAAAGATATACTGGACACAGCATTACTATTAAGGACCTTTGACATTTATATTTGGCTTTGTGTGGGTGTTATTGTGAAGGTTGTTAAGACAGTCTTTTCATTTCTACAGTCACTTCCTGTTATTTAAATGAATGTGGATCCATTTTTCTATGATGAAATAAGAGTACCATTCATTTGGAAAGTTATCTGAAAAACAAAAAGACGGAAAGTACAGTAACAAAATTCTGTTTCAAGTGTATTTATTGTAGGAACTTCAATAAATACACTTGGACTTAAAGAAGTCCAGACGCTTTTCTTTCCTAGCTCCCTAGACTATGATGACCTGGATGACTGAGAACCTTCACAGACATTGAAGGAACTCTTGCTTTACACTTATTTTATTTTTTTTATATTATTGAGTTTTATTGAGTATTTACTGTTAATAATGTGTAAGATTTTTTTATTTGTCTGATTTTGGTGACAACATCAGCGATATCTTATTTATATAAAAATATATCCTGCTGATGTTTTAATTTAATTACATGTAAATCTTCCATGTAATTTTATTACATAAGTACAATGTAAAATGTTAAATTTAAAGGAATCTGGGTAAATGGAATTTACTTGAGTTTATACTAAGCATAATTTCTTTAATGATGTATTATTATTTATTTATGTATTAAATAAACCTTTGATTTTTTATACTTCTGTTACATTTTAATCAAAAACATTGCTTCATGCTTATTTAATCTTTTTTTACACCACTGTAAAGGCTATATGTTATTTTTTTTGTTGATTTTAAATTACTGTATTGATCTTTTCTTTGACTGTTGAGCTCCAGCAGTGACTGTTCCTATTACACCACTATCAGTGTCTATATGTTTGTATTTTTGCACCTATTTCCTTCGTACTATTTATTATTTGTTGCTTCTAGTGTAAATGTAAAACCTAGCTTATGTATACCAGAAGATGTCTCTGTGGGTTCTCATATAATGTAAGCACTATGTTCTCCTGCTGGTGCATTGTAGTGCCTTTGTGTTGGCAAGGTGGCATTTCTGTCAAGGTTTTTCTTGTCTGTGGCTGTTTGCTGTTCTGGTGACACGCTGCGAACTTAACTGCTCTAGAGGAGAGGAATCATGGCAGTTTCTTGTCCTATACGCCTTCTGAGTCCGTATCAACAGTGGTGTGTGGGATACTGCAGTCACATTTCTACCTTATTAAGTCATATGCACAGTGCATGTATGTATGAGATCCTATTCATACATTTACCAGGTATGTAAGGTAATTTTTTACATGTAGCTGTACAGTAAAAAAACAAGAAACATACTGTTGGATGCATGTTTCTCCAAGCCACACTATCCCTGGAGCTCCTTGCTCTAGTTCAACTGGTTCTTCACCTAATGTCATTGAACCATTTCTTTCATTTTGCAATGAAGCTTTTAGCACCAGAACAGCACAATACCCCAGTACTATCTCTTCCAACGATAATTAAATTTAGTGCCATAAATTTGCTTGGGGCAATTTTGGACCTTTTGCACAAGGACATGAGTTTTCTCTTGAGAGAGCTTTTTTTTCGCGAATCCCTTTTGTACTGTACATCAGATTTGTCAGAACACACTCTGCTCTGACGAGTGGTGACAACCACATCTACCACTAGTGTAGTATTTTCCCTGTTGACATCTACAAATGCCATATGTGAACTGTGAAGGTTTTGCTCTAACAAAAGTCAGTTTCCTCTCATCTCCTATAGATTTTTCAAACAAGATACAACCATTTTAAATGAAAATATCACAGAAAAACAAAGAGTTTTTACTCAAAGGCAGGAATGGCAGATGTCGTCACCTGTCAAGCTTATTTCCCTCATATTAAAGAGATGCAGGCAGCTTTTGCTTAATCTTTGTCTGCAATGCAAACAACACATTTTCTACTTTTTTCTTCTAATTTTACTACTTCCAGTATACCAAAATTTTATCTCACACAAAAGGTTTGTGTTAATTTTAGAGAAAGATTTCATAGTGTGAAGGTAGCCGTTGTGGTATAACAGATTAGGGGATATTTTAAGTGCTAAAGACCAATTTAACAGTGTAGTTGTTAGTTGATATATTTTTACTGTATGGGCTTTGACTTTGCTAAATTAGTCAGAGTATATTTTGAGACTACAAAAACTATTCACATTAATTACAGGAAATATCTTTTAGTTAGAAAATATTTTTTAAAATTGCATAAAAAAAACTCAAAGAAGAAAGAAAAAAAAAAGACACTAGCAGGAAACAGACCCTCCTGTCATTTATCATCTTTGTGCTTGATGTAACTTTGGCATGTAAGGTGATTAATTGCCTGTCACCTTTGACTGGCAGCTTCTCTGTGTTGGTGAAAATCAAGTGCAGTGAACAAAAGGAAGTCTGAAAAAATGAGAGCAATTGTTTTTCCAATTATTTGGAGTGGGCAGTTACAGCACACCCTCAGGTTGTCTGTCTTTTGGGGAGAAGTGAAGGAAATTCAGATGGACACTGAGAACTGGAAAAGGAGGTACACTGGATGCAATGAGATGCCTGTGGCCAGCCGCAACCCCTATCTCTATTTCGGGATCTGGTCATTGTTCCATTGCGGAATAGCAAGGACCTTTCAACAATTTAAACCTCGCTCTCAAGCGTTGATCCTGGAAAAAAGCCTTTCTCTATCTTCACTGGTGTGTGAGCAGCCCTTTGGGAGACTAAAAAGACTATGGATTGTTGACTTGTCTTAATCCTCTCTCAGCACAAACAACTGCCTCCCTTATAATAGGATAGATAGTTAGAACAGAATCAGCAGGCATGCGAAAAGATTTCATCATAGGCTGAAGCAGGAACAATCCTGCGCAAGGCACAACTGAAACAACAGCAAAACCAACTTTCAATGCGACCATTTCTAATTTTAACATGATGAGCTAAGATTTGCTCAGCCAGATAAAAAAAATACTGGATTATAGCACAGCAAGGACACCTAATCAATTTACTCCAGTTTTGCTAGTGTAGAGCCAAAACATTTATTGCGTTTGCATGAAGTGGTTGTTGCGCAATCTGCCTGTCTATAACTGCTGCACTCCTGTAAAGGGAAACTGCATACTGCACATTCTGCCACACTCCGCTCTGCTTCTTTCCATGATTCTCCCTTTTTTTGTCTTCTTTTTTAAGTGATAAATCCTTCCTTCAGTCTTTATCAGAAGACTGGAGCTAAGCTATTCTCTTTGCAGTCAGCAGAAAGCAGAGAGGACAGAGGTGCTAAATCAACCCAGAGCACAGACTGCCTGCTTATTTTGTGTTGGCTTAATAAGTCTGGGCACATTGGCATATATACAGCACGGTCGATATAAACTTTTACAGTTCATTGCCCAGAGACTAATCTTCACCACTGGCCAATAGTGGATTCACTTCTATCTACTGTTTGGGATTGAGATATAATATTGACCTATGCTGATACAGCATACTTTACTGCTTACAGGCATTAGAGTACTGCAGTGACAGCAAATCTGATGTTCTGATGTTTTATTGATGATAATAAATGTACTTATTTTTCACACTTAAAATTGTTTGAGAAATTATAAGTGGCTCTAAGGCAAAAAAAAAAAAGATATAATACCAGGATACATAAGAAAGAAAGAATATAAAGTCCTAACTCAGCCACCTTAGTCTTCAGACTAGCCTAGGCACATATTCTAATTAGTCAATTTCTACAGTATTATTTTAACAATATCCAGTGACCTATGAGCCTTAAGCTCCTTCTAATGAAGACAATCCCAAAGCAGCAATTCCACATAGGACAGCTGAAAGTGTCCAACCTTCCTCCATAAGCTGCAAAGGATTAAGCCTCTCCCACCACCACGACCGCCACCACCCTCTCTCTGCTTTGCTAATTTGATGTAATTAAATTAAGTGGAGACTAAAAGTGGGGCATTGCTGCTTGCCCCCGTGATTGGTCATCCTTATTAGAGGGTATGAGATGCAGGCTCCAAAATCATAGATGCAACAAAACCTAATAAACATGAGGAGAGAGTAGCACTTAAGCCAGACCTCAAGGCGAGTACAGTACAAAGCGACCACACCAAAGAGAAAAGAGGGAGTGGAAACAGAGAGAGAGTCATGAAAAGCAATGATTTGAAAGCAGGGTTGTACGGTGGCCCCGAGAGGTCAAACGTACTTAAAAAAAACCACCAGCTAACAGCAAAATGCAAAAGCACATAAACCACAGTGGAAGTATATAATGTAAGGTAAAGACCTTACAACAGAGAAAACCCCAACAATCTCAACAATGTGACCCCCTATGCATAGGAAGCATAGAGGGTCAGATTCATAGTGAATCTGCTAATCATCAAAGCAATCACAGCGTTTTTGTTGCAGTATCCTCTTTGTGACTGATTTTGCCTAGCAACCCCTCATCAACCAGTGAAGGAGTTTTTCTAGAGAGTCACTAACCAAACTTAGTACCATATAGCTATAGCTATATGGTAGCTATATTGTACTGGTCTACAAATGCCACACCTAGTAATATTTAAATGAGAATTTGGGTCATCAAAATAATTTGGTAGGAATAGGAAAAATAATATAACAGTGTAACTAGAACATTATCTTTTCTGACAAAAGACCAACAGTGACAAACTGACACTCCTTGAATCCTTATCATTAGCTTATTAGTTCCTATTTCAAACAGCGACACCAAACTAATGAGGAATTTCATGGGAGAAATTAAAAACGATTAAAAAAAATGCAAGTAACTAATAACTCATTTGGCACGTGTGCCACATTGATATTGTATTAAGTCAGACTCTGACATCATTTCAACAGCTCTAAACTGTTTCTACCTTGACACAAACTCTAGAAATCTACAAGAAATTTCCCCCTTCCTTCTTACCATAGAAGTACTTCACCATATTTTATCTTCATATTGCTCTGAAGAGATAAGCCTTCACCTCATCATGACGGGGCCCTAGGGTAGCCATACAAACCCGCCCTCGCTCTTCATGGCAGAGGACCATCAATTCAGGGTAGAGGTAAAATTCTACCCCTTGGGCTGCTAACATTATGCCATGAATGCTCAGTCGACCAGTGTCACTCACACCCTTCTGCTCCCCTCCTCTGCCAACCCCACTTCCCCTAAGTCCTAAGTGATACATGAGCCCCTGCCTTGTGGAGCAGAATGGCCCATCCAGGCAGAGCTGACAAGACCCAGTGTCTTAATGGAGCAATACACCAAACGGGCCCTTTGTTACCCTGACCAGCTGCATATCTGCCTCCGCCGCCAACAGCCTTGGCTCTGATAGAAGTGTCTCACAGTATCGACAGCTTCTAATTTACTCTCTCATCATCACTTGCCTCATTTGCTCCTCAGACACAATGCTCCCTTTCTCTCTGTTCAGGTCAGCCATTTTGATTGCCAGCAATTTGTTGATTAGATTTTTCTGCATCCAGTGTTTAATTTGTTCGCCAGCCAACAGAAATATCAAAGTTAGACTTAAGGAAAGTCGAGCATCAGTCGATTTTCAGCTTTTTCATTCCCAGTTAAAAGCCCGTTTGACTGATTATGTGCCATCAGACATCAGTGCATTATTTAGTTTCAGTGTGTCTGTGTGGTAGCATGTACCAAACATCACAGCTTCCAAATGGTCTCTAGAAGCTGTTGTCTTCTCTATTAGGGAGCCAGCAGATGTGGAGTATGACTGCAGTTCTAATTACTGAAAAAGACAAGTGTGGGGGATAATTACACAGTGGAAGTGAGGCAGAAAACAGAGTCCGGGGCCAAAGCTCTGATCTGAGACTAGAGACAACTCTGGCGGTCCATCACCATATGCAGCCCAAACTGCATCAGCACAAATACTTCTCTTACAAGAAAATTGCTTTAAGAGCAGACAGAGCTACTGTGCACAACTGAGCATATTCTAACTTTAGCGCCGCTCTATGAATGCAAATGATATAGGAATAATGTATACCTACATAATTACAAAATGAGCGCGCTGCAATAAGGTTTTTATAGAGATGCAGCAGAGATGTTTAATAAACATGTCTGCATCTGCACATAAAACATCAACATTCTCCAAAGCCTTTACTATTTTTCAAGGCACGGTTTAGCTTGAGGCAATGTGTAAGTGCAGTACATCTCAAACTTTGTAAGTAGATCGTGAACACTACCAGATACTGTTGAACGTGTTTGGTTTGGTACAAACAAGGCAAAACGTGTGTCCATAAATCTGCCAATGAAGTAAAGTGCAATGTTAAATATGTGGGTAAAACAGCACTGCTTGTTTTTATATAATACCACAAATCATACCTATTTCAGATGTTAATGTATCTGATTTTTATGTCGTCCCTGCATGACACTGCTTCTGCTTTTTTTTTTTACTGTTTACTCTTTTTGTAAGCTGGACCCATGAGACAGCTAGCACGCCTTGGCCTTAATTGCAGGATTAAACATCTGCTTTTCCTGTTACTCAGTAGTGTAACTTTGTAAGTAGGCTCACTAAGTGGAGCGATATTATTTAATTAGATGCATATCTTATGGAAATGATGCCGCACAATAAAATTAATCTGGAAAAGATCAGGAGAAACAGACCGCCAGAAATAAACACTGCATGTGTCGATTGGTGAGAGGGAGTTTGGTCGTGCAGCATACTGTGTTTGAGATGTATATACAGCTCTGCCTCCCCCTTATCAACAGCCAATGTAGAAGCACCTACATAAGAGAGCTGTGCTGTCCTCTATCTCACACCATTGCCATGTATCTACCAACAAATAAATATATAAACAGAGGGAAAAAAATATGCGTGGGTATGCATTGTATTTCTACACTGTGGTGCAAAATATATGCTAATATTAGCTTGCACTTAGGTGTTAGGCAGGCGTGTTTTTATCAGCCCATGCCAGCAGGCCTGAGGCTCTAAGAGATGGAAGGAGCAATGAGGAAGGTGAAATCCCACACAATCCTATTAGAGTGGATTAGGGGGCAGCTTTCTTTCTGTTGCCACTCTGCTGCAGGTGAGCAATTGTAAATTGCAAAAAGAAGAATAGTTATGACATGGCTGGTTCTTACGGAGGTCTCCTATTGTGACACAGGGCAGCCATTCATTTTGTTTTTTATTTGAGACTATCTTTTAGTCAACATATGTGACATTAAAGTTGTTAGGTAATGATGTGGTAAGCTAAGGATAATTTGAATGTTGTCAATCAATCCACCCACATCGAAAGGAAGCAAAGGGTGTGTTTTTTTCTTCCAAAGCAACTGTGTAAAAGTTGAGTTATACTTCGAAGTTATATAATCAATGTAACGATCAGTGGCAAATTTGACTTCTGAAAGCTGCCCTCTAGAAAAACCCATCCACTGCAACATCTCATGTGGTTCTGGACGTACAGGTTGGAAGATTTCAACATCCACAACCAATTAGTCCATTAATATGGGGTTATTGCTGTACAACTGAAACTACTTTACGTCAATGCTATTTAATGATCTATTCTAAATTCTAATCAATGATATGATACACTTTATAAATGAAGGTTTTCCCATGTGCACATTTTCATATCGTTTTAACTACCCACATTCGCACTTAGTTGTGACAGTGATTCGAAGTGATCAAAGAGATGAAAGACGATTTTGTAGAGGGTTGCTCTTTGTGTGAGCAGTGTATGCAGCGTGCATATCTGAGTGCATGTGTGTGTATATGCAGGCTTGACTGGCACAGAGATAGCTGCTGCCTCATTATGATGACAGAGAATGAGGTTTCTCTGGGGTGAGTTGAACTCAATTCAGATTAGATTAAAAAAAAAGTGGGCTTTTGCATTCTTGATCTTCACTTTATTTATTCCCATTTCTTATTTTTTCCCTTTCTTGTGTCCCCCCCCCTAGGAAATGGACAGGCATTTAAAGAGTCAATCAGAACAAAATGAAGGGAACCATATAAGCTGCTTCATTAGCATTTTTAACACCTTGACCTGCTCTACAGCTGCATCACTCCTCCACACTCCCTGTCTTCCGTTAGCAGTTAATGCTAGCCAGTAGTCAGCAATAGCTCAGAAATGGTAATGTGGAAACAACACTATTTCAAGCATCCTAAAAGAATGATGTAACTTACCATCTTTCTCACTTTTATCCCTATTATACATCTGAAAATTGTGCTGATCATTTAAAATAATTAACGTCCTTTTTTTCTCATGTCCACATGAGAATGCTTCAAATAATATATCAATCCCTGTGTTTTCATAGGCCTGTTTCAGCCTGTTATTGTTGCACTAGAGTTGTGCAATTGGACAAATATATTGATTATTTATAATTAGATGATTTCATCACCAGTTGTATTTTTTGATGGGGCTATATTTTTGTTTTTTGATAGATTGTGTTTATTTAATAGTCTTTCACCTTGAGAATTCAGCTCAGTAAACAATAAACTTATAATGCACATTTTTAATAGCCCCACAAGGGGGTGCTTCCTTCCTTTTTGTTTAGCAGAGAGTTTTACATACTCACACTAACTCATTATATATTAGTAGCAAATGTAGCACCGCGGAGACCTGGCATTATTTGACAGTCTCACTTCCCGCCAAATTACAGAGCTAACAAGCTATCCTGGTAAGCTAGGTAAACTATTTGTGTGTTGCTAGTGCTTGACATGTTACAGGTTGTACACACTGACAATTCAATTGTGCCTGTTAGCGATGCCATTTAGAGGATTAAAGGATTCTTTCACGTGTTTGCATAATTTTGTAAGCCCACTGTACACACCCGTGATTGGTATTAGTAACTTGCTAAAAAAATTTTGACACATCTATAACCAACCAATGGTGACATTTTACCATCAAAAAGTGTATGTGGAGACTGGAAAATGTCACAATTTTATGTTAGATATATTTTATCCATTTCTATGCCAAACATTTAGTTTTCTATATCATGCTTGTTTGATGTTCCATAGATAAACACCAGCAGTGAACAGTGACCAGCAAACTACTCATCTGGTCCTTTTCATTTTCCAAATTACCTTTAGAAATAGAAAGCCAGAGGTGTAAACAGACAGGATGAACAAGAAATAGGGAGATGTGAAGAAAAAGATGCTGTTGATGATGAATCACAATGTGCCTTCTGGGTAAAGAGCTCACTGACTCAAACTCATCCAGGACCTAAGCATGTGAGGGGAGCAGACATACCCTTGAGTTAAACGAGGGGGCCTCCTTTTCTCTCTCTCCTTCTCCATCTCCCAAGTCTCTAATCCAAAACTGGACACATTACTCAGCCGACCTCTCGCTGCCTACCGCACGCACAGTCAGGTCTCATTTCCCTTCATGCCAACCATAGCCTGGTCACCAACAAAACCACACAGACCACTGCAGGCACAAAAGGCTGCCCACTCTGTCTGCTCAGATGGACTCTGCAGACCAACGAGGGAGCTGGGGGTGGGTTAGGCAGAGTGGTCAAACAAACATAAAGAGTAAAGCGTTGGAAGAAAGGAAACAGGAATAATCGAGAAAGAGAGCAAGCGAGTAACAAGATGCAAGTAGGTTCAAGACTTAAAGCACATATAAATAAAAAGAGGATGTTTGTGATCTCATACATCAGAAGAGGAGGAGAATGAAAAGACTGCAATCTTCGCTCCCTCATTCGCAGGTCAATAACTGCCTATGCTCCCACTAGAGCAGAGGAACATGTACTCAGATCCCTATCAGGGCAGCTATCATCTCTTCTGCCTCAGAGAAGCGAAGATACTGTCATCCTTGCACTATCGCAGAATGACATCAGCTCAGAGACATGGGAGTAATTATATTATACAAGCTCACAACACACCGGGAGCGAGACAACACCAGACACCATCAACTTTCTCCCTCCTCGCTCTCTTTTTCTTTCTTTCTTTCTTCACTTTCTTCATGTCTGTTGTTCTTTACAATGGCTCTTCTTTTATTTCTCCTCTCTCTCCTGCTCTCTTTTTTTCCATTCATTTGTTCTGTGCAGCAGTGCCAGTGCAGAAGAGCAGTGCTTCTAATCCCTTCAACCCTTAGCTCTGAAGCTGGAGAGCATTCAAATTGATTATAATCACTTAAATTGCTTCACCCACTTTGATAAAACCATCAAGCTTTGAAATGCTAAAACTACTGGTACCGTTGATTGAACGAGTGTTAGGTGAGGTCTCCTCAGACATTTAAGTACAACACATACTCATCAAGAAAGTGAAGGTTGCCTCCACCCTGACTAAACACATGGGCTACGACTCTGACAGGATGGCAAATATATACACTCAGCATAGGCAAAGTAAGCAAATGAGGAAGTGGCAGGCACGGCAAAAATGGGAACTGTCATTCATCAATAAAAGTTAGATACAAAAATGGCCAAGAAGTCAGTTTTCCTATTGATCACTGATTCCTAGTTCTAACACACTACACACTTTTCCCACTGGTCAGATCAGCTACTCGCTCTCAACCACTGGCACAAAAGAAAACATGGTAACCTAGTTATCCAGCGTATCGAGTACAGTACCCATCCCTGGGAAAGAAGACTATCACCTCTGGGAGTCTATCCATGATGAATGGTATGTCTGCTACTCAGAGTTGATACTGTCTGAACCTCATTACGGCTAGCCCTAAACAAACAATGCATCACACTCCAACTCAATTTCATACATCCTGACCATGGTAATTTTCTTCTTCTTTCCACATAAATCAATGACACTCAAGTTCAATACAAAAGGAACAAAAGATGTTTGCTCTTACAGTATTTGGATACATATATAGAGAGAGAAAGAAAGAGAAAAAGAGAGGGAGACTGTACTGTCCAAATCCAATTTATTTATATAGCACATTTAAAAAAACAGAAAGTTTGCCCAAAGTGCTGTACCAAAAAAATGTGACTTTTCCCTATGAAATCGCAAGAATTATGAGCTCACATTGTCAGAAAATTTGGGACACATGGATGGCTAGCCCACCATAGGGGCAGCTCGAGTTACTAAATATAGCTTCATATTAAGTAGAAAAAGTGACTGTTCATGCCACAGAAACAGAGACAGTTTGCATACAGAACTAACTGTCAGTACTCTGTTAGCTTTGCTTGGCCTAATCACTTGAGACAATGTTAAATGCACTGTGACAATAAGAGCAAAAGGCAGGTACAGTTACAGAAGTATTCTAAATAGAATTAGATTTTAACATTAACAAAGATATGAGAGACAGAGAGAGACAGATGGGCGGGGGTAATACATTAGAAGAATCCCTTTTGAGTTAACACATGGAAATTACAAAAAGATACAGTTAAAAACATCAAACCCCACGGCCTCTTTCTCTTACTTTTACTGAAAAAAAGTGAGCTGCGCTTGCTTAATTGACACCCTGTCTAAAGAACAAGCCCCATGAAAATTAAAACAATTCTGACACAGCATTAGACAACAGTGCTGGGGCTTTACAACTGCAGGCTTTGTCCTGGAGCCAGGTACTATGTTGAACAGCACGCTTCCCAGTTTGCATTTATGCACCCTCTGTGCTGATCAACCAAAATCAGTAATCATGTTAGTGAGAAGACTTTTTTTTTTTATCGGCCTCCCTCAGACTCTCATCGGTAATCACAACGTGAGGAAGCATCTGCACTAACT
>VVHJ01032047.1:22003-60322 GCA_015107715.1 Tylochromis polylepis
TAACTGTTATATTAAGCCATGGAATCTGTCTGGAGCCAAAATATGTCCCCCCCCCCCCCAAAAGAAAAAAAAGTCCTTAGGGAGAGCAGGAGGCAAGCCGAGTGTTGTCCAGTACAGACGGGTCATGGCAGAGTGGCCTAATTGCCTCTCTTGTTGTCTCAGTAGGCCGGCAAACCTCCCAGCTCCCTCATCATCACTGAGGAGCACTGACTCCCTTGTTCACGCAGGTCTATCTGTGCCCAGTGAGCCAGGATCCAGCCTCGCTTCTATAGTGCACCAATAAATATGTCCTCATTACACCAATTCAGCTATGTAACAGAGTTGTGACTCATGATTCAAGAGCTTGTAATGCTAAACTTGAATATCAGAGAAAGCACAACGTTTCTGTAGACATTTGTTGTGCATTGTTAAACAAGGTCTGTGATATCCAGGGTACTTCAGCATTACGTCAGTGTTACACCAGTAGTGATTACGTCACTCAAAAATGCCAGGGCAGTATGATAACTAAGAAAAAAAAAGCAGTACTTTTTATTCCAAGTATTATTTGCCTCAATCTTTAACATATCTCAGGACCTTGAGTGAAAGTGACAGGCAGACTGAAAACAAGTACAGCCAAACAGTGAAAAAGAAAACAAAAAGCTGCAGCATTCTTAAAACCCTGATCACCAATACTGTACCAAGACAAGCACACTGCAGTCTAGCATGAATAGTTGGCATGAGGTTATATAATTCCTTATATTCTCCCTGCTTTCTTTCCCCTTTTCAGATGCTTGGATCATGAACATTCTCGCCCCAATGGGCAAAGGGGGCCTCATCGATAGGCCACGCAGGGCAGGAGCCAGGAACAGCTCTACATCCCACAGAGCTGAAGGCAACACATCTTTGTCTATTCCGAACACCCAGGGGCAACATGGAGCACCACAGCGTTATAATCCTGGCTAATCTGGACACAGTGGAGCATCTGGAGATAGGGATATGGCTAATCTCAGACATGGAGGGCACTTTGCTGAGACAGAAAAGGGGATGGGTCTAAGCTAGACTCGCCCTGTCATACAGAGCTGTATCCACATCTTTTGGGATTTTTAGGTATTAAAAAAAAGAAAAAAGACAATACCGTATAAGCAATATTTGAAATTGCATTGGCAGTAACATTTAACAAAAAGTAAGCAAAGACTATTAAAAGTAAACACCAATGATGGACTGCTTGAGAAATCACGTTACCCAGGGATTGCATTAATGGTAGGATAAGAAAATACTTACTGTGCCCTGCTCTTAGGGATGCAGGAGATCTGTGGATAGCAACAGGCACAATATTGTGGCGCTTGTTTCCATTGGAGAGGTGAATGTGGTGGAGACTCTCCACGGCACCTGGTTCTGACCCTGCCACAAAGCCCAGGGCAATGATCCACAAGGCCAGATGGGTAACTGAAGATGAATTCCAGTTTCGGGGCTGTGCAACAGGCCTCAGGGGAGCAAACTGTGTCCTCCAGCCTCTGAACATCTTCCCTGAGTGGCCAGAAGAGGCTTCAGATCAAGGTGGAACTTCAGCGAGCCTTACAGCCCCATACTTCTCACCTTGCCAAATCTCACTATGGCCAGAGACACTGACACAGATCCACAGGGAAATAAACAATCATTTAAAAAAGCCAAATAAAAAGGACCGAAAAAGCAAAAGGGACACCACACAAATTGTCGGTCGTGAGGGAAAAATGCTTCTTGCTGTTCTCCAGTGAGTTAAGAAATCCGCAGCAGCACCCAGGTAGGTAAAGAAGTATAAAAAACCATCATAGAAAAACAATCAAAAACATTCACAAGAAATTAGGGCAACCTCAAACAGCAATGGAGAAATCCCAGCTTGCTCCAATTCCCCTAGTTCCCTTGTTCTCTCTGTTCCTCCCCTTATCCCTCTATTAAGCACTCACAAAATTAGAAGCATCTTCCCATTAAAATAAAAAAAAACAGTTAATATTCCAAAAAATGCAAATGCCAGGAAAAGAAGAGAGCCTACTTAGAAAGAGACTGATAGCCCCTGTGCAAAGTGATTTTCTTCAGAAAATCAAAACAGACATTCTGAGTTTCCCTCTTTTTCCTCCTCCAGTGGTCTCAAAGGTTGTCCAGAGGAATGGGACCATAGTTAAATCCGAGTCTCATTTGCATGTGTTGGACAGCTGCAGCAGCGTGCAGTATACTGCGTGATTGTACCTGTAAGTTGTGCCAAGTAGCGCACCCGTTCCCCATCTAGAGATATCTGTTCTCAGTGAGACCAAGCGATAGCAACGCCGGTACCTGAACGAGCAGCCCTGGGCAGGAACACACACTCACATACAGCCAGCATCGGCACCGCCGTTCCAGAAGATGTGCGCAAAAGGAAGAAGGGAGAGAGGAGGAGGAGAGGGAGGAGAAGGACGGAGGGAGGGGGAGCCTCAACAGCCAGCCAGGAAGCAAGAGGGAGAGTGGCTATGCAAATGGGCAGCATTCACATAGCGAATCACTGGAGTCTGAGTGCATTGCAGAGGAAGAGCCTATTTAGGCAGAATAGCAGGATTTGGAGCTATGTCCTCCAGCCCTTATTCCTTTCACAGTCTACTCTCTCTTTTCAGTCTTTCTCAATCCACTCTCCCGTGTGAAAACTCTTCAGCGGTTAAAAAAAAAACCCCAAAAAACCGAGAACGCGGGACAGGCTAGACTCGTTCCTTTTTCTACTTTTATCATCTCATCTTTCAGCATTCCTCCCACTCCTCCTGCTCTTCTTTTTTGTGTGTGTCTTCCCTGTTCGCTTTCACTGTCTGTGATTTTAGAGAAGTTTTGTGACAATAGTTGTCTGGATTTCAAAAAGAAAAAAAATTGGAAAGAAGCAGTCCAGCCTAATCCTCGCCTCTCCATTACCCAAGAAAACCTACTGCAGAAGAGTGATGATGCTGCAGCTCATATAGTTTAAGGAACTCTCTCAAACACACACACGAACATATGATCACCCATAAGTATGAGCACTCAGACACGCAACGATAGACAGACACACGTATGTACACAAAGCACGCACAATGCCAGAGCTTGCGGTCGAGAACTGTCCACAGAGAGGGTGCTGAATCCGGGCAAGTCTGCCTTGCCTGCTAATAAAAGACCATTTCTCACAAGAGCGGGAAGGCTGATCGCAGTGCAGCAGGGTTACAGGAATGTAGAGAACATGTGGACATAAAAGCCCTGCTGATAAACACAATCCGGTTCAGCTGGGAAGTGTGCTCAGCGTTCAGAGTTCAGGATTGGAGAGCACAAGGCTCAGCTGCAGTGTGCCTGCTTCTGTTTGCACACTGGCTATTCAACATCCTTCTCTTCGAAACGCAGTGTTCTAAGCTGAGGGGGGAAAAAAATCTGCAAGCACTGCTGAGCTGATCTTTACGGTTTACAGGGAATACACAGGCGTTTCATGCCCAAAGAAAGCCAACTTAGCCAGCGTGACACAGAGGATAATATGCCCTTTCCAATTTCCCTGAATATTTCATATAATCAGTTTTTAGTAGAAATACATGCAGCGAGTTGAACACTCACTTTTAAAGCGTGGCTGTTATCATCTGAATTTAAATGTAGGAAGAACAATAAGAGCAGGCACATACTGTTACAACATTAAACTCTAAGAAAACTATGATCTACCATCTGGCAGGAGGACAGATGAGGATGCCTGGTTTCTCTCTTGTAACTAACGCTGTGTTCCTATATAGTAGTAAAAAGCAATTGAAATACAAAACAGATGCTGCACATATTAGGCAACCATGTTTCTCTCACCTTCTAGAATCGCAATAACTTGGTGCAGCCACCTGGTGCTAAAAAGTAGGCAGCATGGAACCTCTCCTCTGTTCTCATTTGCAATGGTGAAAAGGAATGTTCCTGCTGAATGTGTTTACACTTTTATAATTATCAGCAGAGCAATCTGCATAATTACACTTAATAAGGCAATCTATCAGGGCTGCTTGCCAAGGACAGCAACCTGACTTAGTGTGTCCTTAACTGCAAACTTTTGCAAAGAAACGAAAGGGGAGCTTCATTTAAGAAGCTGAATATCAGGGTAAATACAAGTGTTATTTAATGGAAATGCAGTGTTAGTATCGCAGCGGCTAAAATTAATGGCATCAGCAGTGAGCAGTGATACTTTTAGCAAGTTTATCATTACTTACTTGTTCATTTGTGCCCCCAAGTGGTGAAATTCGAAAGTACATCAAAGCCGTGTGGGTTTTTCCAAGCCAGCAGCTTATGTTTGATGAATCCAGCAGAACAGCAGACCCTCATCAATCAGCAAGATTCAGTGAATTCAATAATAGAAATATTGCTGAAAGCCTCAGCAAATGCATCATACTGCTCCAGATCCAAACTTTAAAAGAGCTATAAATTTGAAATTCTGATTCTTTCCTTCAAGATCAACCTCTATTAGGGCGTCAGTTAATTGTTCTGCAGGTTGCCCTTTGATCTGTTGATGTGTGGGATAATTAAAGTATGAGGAGCAAGGAAAACAGAGGCCATGCATCCAGCTTGAGGGGAAACATTTAGCACTAAATTCCTTCTGCCTGCACAAAAGCAAACACCTGAGCCCATGAGGTAAACTAATTTCAGCACAGTTACAGATCTCAGCTGCTTTAACCAGATGATTGTACTGTAGTGTGTTCGCCACAAAATGAGAAAATCCTGTTCCACAAGAAAGCTTCCACCATTAAAGAGAGGTTTTCTTTATTATTTACTATTGTGTTCAGACTCCAACTCCTGTTAGCGAGATGTCGAAAACAGCTTGCCTTTGTTTCTATTTAAGACCCGGAGGATTGTGTCTCAGATGCATGCGATGCCCTGAGCATATTTCCCCTTTTGAATCAGCATCACTCCGATTTTCTTTTGTCTGTTTGTTTATTTTGTTTGCTTTTTAAAGCCACATAAAATCATGTTGGAAGAAAAAAAAGAAGGGAAATAAAGGAGAAAACGTGTGAAAAATTGTGGCTGATTTTTCAATGACAGGATGAGAAATTTGGCTTGGGTGTAATAATCCCTTGGAGAGTGAAACACTAGAAGAGAACAAGCACAGAGCACAGAATAGCCTATGTTACTCACTTAAGACTGCAACCAGTGTGGACTGAGCTGATCAGATGATTTTTTGGAGGATTGGAGGAAAACCGCAGGGACAGCGGCAAATGGGTGGTCTAAGAGTACCTGACCCGACTGGAGCAGGGCCTCTAAATCAGTTAAAGAGCCATCAGGCAGCACTTTATCACACACGGAGAGACCCTTTAGAGAGAGGGTCAGACACTTACAGCCACTTTGACAACAATGTTTCTCCTTCTCAAGTGCTACTATTATGTTTACTGTTGCTATTAGAGGGGGAGGGGAATAAAAATTTAACGGTGTATTATTTTAATCAACACATTCATCGAATTCCCAAAGGTGCAGCATCCCAACACCTTGCATGTTGTTTTCTAGGCACACATGCAAGTCTGTTAGATGCTTTTGTTGCTTGATTGAGCATTCAGGCCAAGTCATGCATGAAGCAGGTATACCTGTTGTGTGCTGGAGTGACACATCTGTGTCAGGCTTAGCAACATATGTGTCCCAACAAATGAGAGTGTTTGGAAGCCCGTTTCTCCAGGGTATACCAGGTGCACTGGTGAGGAGATTACAGTGCACTGTGTATAAAAAGGATGACAAGATTCCTGCTATCAAGTGAGAAATGCTAATTGTATGATGTAAAGCAACAGTGACCATAAGAGCAACCGCCTGCGAGCAGACGCAATTCAAATTTCTAGCGTGATCCGCAAAAAGAGACCAATTACTGTAGCAAAAAAGTAACACCCTTTGTTTTGTCACCAACACAAAGGTATACAACGCTAATAGTCTCTTCAAACGCTGACATGCAAAATGAAACCTGAACTCTTTACAACTGAGAGTTTTCCACGAATATCAAACGTGTCATTACTCATCCAAACACCACAGAGAAAGAGAGACAGAGGAGCAGACAATGCTCTGATGCTAATGTGTGCAAGTGTACAGAAATAGAAACACGGCGTCTTAGTCTTAGTCATCCCGAGATGTGACATGATAAGAGCAGACAGATACAGGGAGTCAACACTCAATGCAAACATACGAGCTGTACAGTATTTCAACACAGCCGGGGTACCAATACGTTAGCGGAATATGTTACACCGGCGTGCCTGTCTATGAAATCGCTCAACTATATATAACAGTTAGAGTGAGGAGTGTAAACTCAGACTCTCAACAGGTCATACAAGCATTAACTGGTCATTTCCCATTCATTTGCTTCTTAGCAT
The DNA here is from genome assembly GCA_015107715.1 of Tylochromis polylepis. Classification (NCBI taxonomy): domain Eukaryota; kingdom Metazoa; phylum Chordata; class Actinopteri; order Cichliformes; family Cichlidae; genus Tylochromis; species Tylochromis polylepis. Next base: position 28,303 of record VVHJ01032047.1, read on the forward strand.
CTCCTTCAGATGCTTATGCTGGAAAGCCCTATAGAATTACATTTAAACCGATCCCAAAAGTCTTCTTTTACTGAGGATCTACAGTATTTCTCATTGGTTAACACACAGTGATCGTGATATGAAATAAACAGCATACGTGTGCATGTAAGCCTAGGGGGAAAAAAAAGAAATCTGTAAATACAACTGTTTATGTAAAATGCAGCAAACCTCACGAACCACACGAGAGATTTGTCCTGCACACGCTGTTCATTATGCAAGCTGTGAAGGCAACATAAATAACAGCACTCAAGCTGATAAAACAGCCCGCTAATAGGAAATAATGCACATTTAGTGTCGCAAAATCAAATCTGCAAATGGCACTGCATGGCGGTGTAATGGAACGGCTTCATTCTCACTTAGAGCAAAAACAAAGAAACCAAACTCCACATTAATTCTCATTCCTCCTTACGCTAATTTTCTTTCAATTCACTTAAACATTATAATTAATTTAATGGAGCTGCTAAATGAAGTTAAAAATAGTTTAAAAGCTTTTTGGGGGAGGATAGCGTTGACACTGACAGCTTTTGGGCTTCATTTTTACATACTGCACCTTTTTTTTTACAGTTTTTTTGTGGGGTGTGTGTAAGAAGTGGCACTATATTGAGTTGAATAAAGAAATATGTAGCTGTAAAATCTTCAACATTATGCAGAAATTGCTCTGCACCACACTTTGTCACCATTAATGCGCCATGGCAATTACAGTCAAATAATGCTACTGTTTATTCCTTTTGCAGTAAGAATATAAGAACATAAATACTGAACAGATTCAAATGTGTGCACGTTAATGCACATCCCATTACCAAGACTGGAGCACCCCAAACTACACAGACAACAGATTGAATTTTGTTTTTCATCGCACACCGAGTTGTTTGTATAGCCAATAGTGTGCTTTTGCTCCTTTCACTCACTGGATTCTGCTGGCAAAAAATGTTTTTGGAATCTGCCTGATGTGACCAACTGGCAATCCCCCCCCCGCCCCACACACACTACCACCGCCACACACACAGCCCTCCTAATGCATAAACGGTGGCACAACACTGCTATTCATTTCCATAAAACCATTTAAATACACATTAAGATCAAGCATGCAGAAAATAACATTCAGAAATCCTTGTGCGTAAGTATAAATAGAGGTTGTGTGTGGTTATGTACATACACATTTATGTCTGTTTCAGTGAGTGTGTGTCTGCATGTGGGATGATGATGCGTCTGAGAATGCAAAAACCAAATCCTAACTGTCAGTAAGAGACAAAGGGGTCACAGGTCGACAGCTTTTCTGGACGCGTTTTCTCTATCTCCTCTGACAGCTCCCAAGATACAGTGGGGTCACCGAGGGTGCCCTGTCTGTCTTTGTCTGTCTGTCTCTCCTTAAATTCATCAGAAGTAGATCAGTTCCCTTCTCTGAGTGCTTCATCGTACAGGTCAAGGACAGGCAGCATCTCCTTCCAGAAGTCCATAGCTCCTTTGTTAATGAATAATTGCGCTATACTGAAACTAACTGGGGCAACAAAGGAATAATGATTATACTTTAAAAAGATTTTTCCTGAATATGAAAGTATTTATAAATAGAAACCTAATTCTGAAATGTTGAGTACTGTGGAAAATTTAACTAAAAACAGAATGTAGTGATTTGCAAATCTTATAAAATTTATTCGAAATAGAACATAGACAACATATCAAATATTTAAACTGAGATATTTTATTATATCATGAAACATATTAGCTCATTTTGAATTTAATGGAAGCAACATGTCTCCAAAAAGTAAGTGATACTAAAAAAGAAAAAAAAAAACAGCTAGAGGAACATTTTGCAACTAATTAGATTAATTGACAACAGGTCATGATGATTGGGTATAAAAAGAGAATGTTAGAGAGACAGAGCCCATCCCTGCTAATGTGTCTCTCAGAAGCAAAGATAGTTAGAGTTTCAGCAAGCTGGGAAAAAAATTGCATTTACAAATTGTGGAACAATCTCAGAATAATGTTGAGATGAGATCAGGAATGCTTCCAGAAGTCATCATCAGTGAATACAGTTCATCTTGCCCTCCACAAATGCAGGTTAAAGTTCAATCATGCAAAGAAGAAGCCATGTGTGAACATGATGCTGAAACATCATCATCTTCTTGGAGAAGAAGATCATTTTAAATGGACTAGGGCAAAGTGGAAAACTGTTCTGTGGTCAGACAAATCGAAATGAACCCCACATCCTCTGAACTAAAGAGGAGAGGGGCCATCATGCTTCTTATCAGTGCTCACTTCAAAAGTCTGTATTTCTAATGGTATGGTGATGCATTAGTACCTGCAGAACTGGCACCTTGCACCTCTGGAAAGGCACCATCAGTGCTGAAAGATTTATACAGATTTTAGAGCAACATTATGTTCTCATCCAGATGGTTTTCTGGGAAGGCCTTTCATATTTCAGCAAGATAATATCAAACTGCATCCATTAGAGCAGCATGGCTTTGTACTAGAATAGTCCTGATCCTGACCTTTCACCAACTAAAACATTTGGAGCATCATGAAATGAATAATAAGCCAAAAAAAGACCCAGGACTGTTGAGCAGCTAGAATCCTATATGAGAAGAGAATGGGACAACAGTGCTCTACCAACTCCAGTAGCTGGCCCCTCAGTTCCCAGTTATTTATAGACTGTTATTACAATAAAACAGGATGCTACACAGCAGGAAACACCAGTTGCAGCTTTTTTGAGAATGTTTTTGCTGCCATCAAATGTTTAATATATTTCTTAAAAATTATCAATTTTAAACATTTTATATGATTTCTATGTTCTATTGTGAATAAAATATGGATTTATGAGATTTGCAAATCACTGCCTTTAGTTTTTTTTTTTTTTTAAATATTACACAGTGGCCCGACTTTTGTGGAATTGGGTTTTTAAGTTCTTTTTTCTCAAAAGCTGCTTGCCTGCCTTTGAATGAAACTCCTTCCTTTTAGAGTAAAACTACAAATAAAGGAAAGGCTCTGCTCTTGTTTTACAGGCAAACTACCATGCATTCATTTCATTCTGCATTCATTTTACAACATTATCAAAAATACTGATCTTGAAATACCAAGGTGGTCTGCAGCCACTGCCAATGGTCAAATGAGAATTCATCTAGATACAGTTGTATGATGAAAGCATTTCCTCCATACACAAAGTTTAATCAATGAGGAATATTGCTACATGTTTTTTTTCTTCCCAGTATTCTATTTTTTCAAAGGCACTTGAAAACCTATTCATCTTCAATGACTTGACATGTAAGGTCATACACTCTGAGTATTTATTACTATGTTCTTCCATTCTTTCAGCATTTGAAGTCTTTCAAATAACATGAAATCATTCAACAACAAGTGAATAAGCTGGTAAATAAGGGGTTTGTGCAGTCTCATGGGGCTCTCACCTTATGGCACCTAATTCAAAAACTGTACTTCACTCCAGAGAGACATTTCATACTCAAAGCTTTTCTGTTCATGGCAGTGTGGAGAATGTACTGGGCTGCTTTGCTGGCTATCAAGCGTTCAAAAATAACAAGAAAATGCACAATTTCTATGAAATATTACATTAGAGACACAGTGTCTTTACTTTGCAACAGTTGCTTAGTGTCGCATTAGCCCCCAGAAGTACCCCAGGCAGGTAAAAAAGCGAACTTTTGATGGTGGCATCAGCCAAAGTAATTGGCTAAATCAAATCCATTGTGCAGCTTAAGAATCATAAGTTTCCATCCCCACATAAAAAAAGCAACTTGTAATGTCTTTTAAAATGCAATTAAGTGCTCCCTGTAAGTCAAGTTACACAGTAAGTGTAATGGTCCCTGGGCCATTGACTCAAGATTTTGAGTGTTGGGATGTTTTTAGGTTTTTTTTTTGAGCTCATGATTTACTCTTATGGCTCTTTATCTAGTCCTTTCAGTATTATATTTTTTCTTGTACTTCTTAGTTTCCCTTTGTTTCCAGTCTGTGTTCCTCATTTAGTTGTCATATTATTCAATTCCTTTTTGTCTTTCCAGTCAGTCATGTCTCCATGTTTGCTTATCGCCTGTCCCTGTGTGAAGTTCACATGTCTTAGTCCTGGTCTCAGTGTTTGTTACTTCCTGTTTTATTCTAATATTCACCTGTCTTGTGCGTGTTGGGTGCAGTTTTACTTCCCCTGTCTCACTAGCTAGATTCTGTTCAGCTGTGTTCCCAGGTGTCTCCACTCTGCCCTAATCTCCTCATGTGTATTTTTACCTTCCACTTGCATCTGTCCTTTGTTGGGTTTTCACTTGTTGTTGTGTTTTTGCTTGCAGTTTGTGGGACTTTAAGGATAGTTGACATTTGGGTTGCTATTGTTTTTTTTAAATTTATCTTATTTCTTTTCTGGGAGGGACCTTGTACTTTAAGTTCAGCAAAAAACCTGTCTTTAGGTTTAAATTTAGGTTCTGAGTCCTGTGTTTTGGTCCAAATCCTGCCTGCTACACAGCCAGCCTTGACAGTAAGACCAAAATTATTTAACAACTTGGGTGAAGAAAACCTGTAATGACAAGACATGCTTGCATTTTCTGCTGAGATAACAGTACATGCAAGGGACAAATTCAGTGGGAAGCAAAACCAGCACTGTCCCTTCCAGCATATGGAAAACCATTCATGTCCGAATGTATCAATAGGCAATGGCCTGAAGCAGAAAATGTAATGTATACTCATAAAAAGCATGTCACATACAGAAATGAGAGGCTGTGACTTCAACTGTCTGCCCAGAGTGCCACTGCAGGCATCTCTGAATTTATTTTGTGTGCCTACAAAAAACTGAAGATTTAGAACTGGCCTCGTGCCTTCTCTACATTTTTAGTAAACATACAGTAACATCCTGTTCATTTCAAATGCTCCAATTTATAATTTATCCAATTTATTTTGTATGGATTACTGAAATTCTACAACAAGCAAAGTCTATTTCTGCTACCCTTTACTATAGTTTCTCTTATACAGTGAGGTGGCAGCCTCTTACACCAAACGTCCAGTCTAAAATATATTTTGAGCCCATTAAGCAGGTTTCCTCTCTAAACCATTCAGACAGGACAGCTCTATCACTGGTTCTCACTTTGGCTAAGGCAGTGACTGATCTGTGTGTGCTTTCCACCCTTGCTGTCTACAGATAAGACAGGATTTGATTAGTGCCACACATAAAATCTGTCCTTTGTGTGTTAAACCTTTTGGAAGTTAGCTTAGTTCAAGGACAATTCAAACTGAAGTTCTATTTATGTTCCCCTAGAGAGAGGAGCACCTGCATTGTCTAAGACCTTTGTGCATATTGTTATTACTTGGAAAGCACAGCAATGCTCAGACATACTAAACAGTTGTTTGTTTGCTATGGAGATGGCTGGCAAACTAACTCTTGAGACAAGGTTATTCATTTGCTTTGTGACAGCATTTTACAAGCTCTAGATGCTCTTGTGGCTATACTGCAGGAATAGTACACGACCTGTAATGTATCAAATTAACATTTCTTTTATGTTTAAAAAAAGTTTATTTAAGCAAAATGTAAAACAATAGGAAATTTCAATGTGTTGCTGCAGGGTACAAATGACGTAAATGACATAAAAAGGCAACAAAGCCACTGTGAAAGGTTATCAAAGGCTATAACTATATATATATATATATATATATATATATATATATAAGGCTATACACCATGCTATGAAGTGGACACACAATTTTATTAGTTACACCTTACCATTACCAAGTTGTCCCCGTTTGCCTTCAGAACTGCCTTAATTCTTTTGCCATAGATTCAACAAGGTGCTAGAAACATTCTTCAGAGATTTTGGTCCATATTGACGAGATAGCATCACACAGGTTTACCTTTGCACAGGTTTGTTGTTGCACATCCACGATGTGAATGTCTCGTTCCACCACACCCCGGAGGTGCTCTATTGATTGAGATTTTCTGAATGTGAGGCCAATTCGAGTACAGCGAAGTCATAGTCACGGTTTAAAAAAAAAAACAGTTTGGGAAGATCTGAGATTTGTAACATGGTGCTTTGGTTATAAAGGAATGGACATGTTCAGCAACAATACTCAGGTAGAAAACATTCCTCACACTGCTATCACCACCCTGAACTGTTGATACAAGCCACAATGCGTCTATGCGTCATGTTGTTTACATGTAATTCTGATCCATCCATCTGAATGTTGCTTTCAGAGATGCTCTTCTGCATAACTTGAAATTAGATATTAATGCATTACTGTTGCCTTCCTATTGCTCAAAGCAGTCTGACTAGTCTTCTTTGACCTCTGGGATCTACAAGGTATTTTTACCCAGAGAACTGCTGCTCATTGGATATTTCCTCTGTTTTTGGACCATTCACTGAAAACTCTAGAGATATCAGCAGTTTCTGAAATACTCATAGCAGCTGTCTAACACCAACAACCATCCCACCTTCAAAATCAGTTAAGTAACCTTTCTTCACCTTTCTGATGCTCAATATAAACTTATAGGTCGCTTTGACAATGCAGCATGCCTAAATTCACTGAGTTGCTGCTGTACGATTGGCTAATTGAACAGGTGTGCCTACCCAGTGGTCAGTAAGTATATATGTTTATTTTCCTGAACAAAACTCTACAAAAGTGATTCTGTTTTGTAAGAACGAAATAGAATATTCCTGTAGAATAGGAAAAATAGATTGATGTGTGCAATGGGGACAAAAAAAAATAATTAAAAAAAAAAAAACTTTTTGTTTTTCCTCATGTCATCTCGGTGATTGGATTACTAAAAATTAGAAGTGAGGAAAAGTGAAGCCCAAATGTAACGTGAAGATTTTATTTTTGTTTTTAATTTTCTTTTTTTCCACGGAAAAACGCATCAAAGTCAACAGAATTCCCTGTTAAACTAATGCTGAAACAGTCAACATTTGCTCCACGGTGTTGTGTTTTGGTTTGTTTTTTTGTTTTTTTAGATTTTTAAAATTTTTATTCATGTAGCATTGAGAAATATGGAAAACCTCTCCAACATTTTGGCTCATCTTAAACTAAAGGTAGCATGTATACAATTCCCAAAAGCAAAGTTTCCAAAAATGTCTTTAAAAAAATGTGTCTGCTTCTGCAGTTATGTTAGCTCTGACCTTTCCCTTGTTTGTGTGCGTGCGTGCGTGCGTGCGTGTGTGTGTGTGTGTGTGTGTGAGTGAGTGAGTGAGTGAGTGAGTATGTCTATATAACTACAGTATAGCCAATTGCTCCAATGACTTTTTTCTTAATGTGAATTTAAATACAACATCCATCAGTGTCTCAAAGAGCAATTTACCAAGTTAAAGTATAATTTTTTTTCTTCTTCAATTAAATGACTTCTGACTGTGAAATCCTTTAAAGAATAGTTATAGAAACCATCAAAAGTTTTTAAATGGAACAAGTAAGCAAACTTTTTTTTTTTTTTTTCCCAGGGATGTTTTAACATCTTGCCACACTTCCCCTGGGTGTCATGTTCAATAGCCTGTGTTTATGAGAGAAGGGAATATTCACAGTGTCAGTGTATCACCCAGCAGGATAGTTTAGTTGATACTCTGTATCAACACTTTAATTAGTATTGTGTTGTGGAGAAAGAACAACTCCTTATTTCCTGTCAACATGCCCCTGTGGGCTAGCGATTAATAAAAACCACCTCAAAGATTAGGTTCTCACTACTGCACTGAAATGAGTTCTAGATGAGGTTGTGATTAGAACATAGATTACGTTGAAGACAACTAAATGTGTGGAATGCTTGTGCTCTGCTTTGGTCGCACCACATACTGTTCACTGACACGAAAAACTGTTCAGCATACAGGGGTGTATGTGGTGGAGGGCCACACCAGAACTTTATTACAACATATGAACAGCAGGATGGGTTTATGAAGCAATCTGACATATGTCTGGCACTGCTGCTCCTACATTTTAATGTCACTGTGCCAGCATGCGTCTGCATCACATACTAAGTTGGTAGCATGCAGCCTCACAGCTGTATCCTTTGTTTATCCATAAATCAAGTGAAGTATTAAGTCATGTATATGAATTTAAAACAGATATTTAAGCCTTCAAAATTCTTCCAAGCTAGCTAAAAGATGTTAGTTATTCTACACCACTTCCTGCAGAGATCTCATTGCTTGGGCAAAGTTACAGACAAGTTACAGCATCCAGGGTGGGAGGAAAGGAGACCTAGTTTCCATGCCAACAGCCTTTACCCACATATGGCAACTGCTTCCTGGCACAGAAACCCATTTAAATGCAGATACTCAATCACCATAGAAAATTACTGAAAATAATCAGGCCAGATAGTGACCACTCAAACTGAATTGGAGGTGGAGGACGAATAATTGAAAATTAAAAAAAGAACACAAAAATAGGACAAAACAGCAGAGCCTCTTTGAGACTGATAGGATGTGATAGAAATCTGCAGCAGAACACCGTCTTAGTGTCCATCTGGGAACAGCAGGTATGGGATGTGTGTAGATGAAGATCGGCATCCTCTTGTACAGTTTACAATTTAATGAGTGCATCTAGACAAAACATCATTTCAAATCATTTGAGTTAGGTGCTTGCTTTGCTATACTAAACTACTGGGCTGCTCCACTCAATAGCTTAACAGCCCCATAAAACATGTTTGCCTCTATATATTTACATGTTCCAGATTCTACCTCAGGCACTCAGCCAAGCTGATTTATTATCAGCAGGTCACACCTGTATATACGGCAGATGGAAAAAGATCGTAAATAACACATTTTCAGTTTTGGATTAATGCATATTTACTGTTCTAGTGAGCACTGGGCGTGTATGATTGAATACAGCGATAAACTACAGTAACAGTAAAGTGTCTGAGTAAAGAAAAGACATTCCCTAGTAAAACAGTTCAGCTCAGTGATGTGTTTTAATAGGTATTTTATACAAGAATGGAGCCAGTAGCTCTGGGGAGCTCTAACGCAAAGACCACTTATAAAGTAAGATCACTGTTCATTGTTGGATTTTCATGACAGAAAAATAAAATACAAAATACCAGCAGATTTATTCATTAGGGAAAGATGGGTTGAGCAGGTGAGTAGACCCATAATTCCTCTGAGAAATTGCTGTTAGAAAGCATTGGTAATGTATAGATATGTACATTATAATTAAACTTTGTTGATCCATAAATATAGATTTTATCAATGCCACACCACAGGAAATTCACTTGTTACAGCAGCACAAAATAAGGTGCAGCACAATAACCTAGACAATGGATAAAATACTGTAATATTTGTGAGTATAAGCATATATCATTTTATTTTTTATGTATAAAGATTTTTTTCCCCAATGATAACTCGGATTGGTCTTTTGATTGTAACTTTTGAAAAGCCTCCTGCTGCCTTACAACCGATCAATTGTTTGTGCTATACTTCCTGCAACCATGCATGCACATTTGAGCGGATGGCTACCCAAGTGAAAACACAGACGCACTTAAGACCGCCTCTATTATATCTCGGGGCACAATGGCTGTTCAAAGCTAGGCCAAGCGTTCAATACAGATGAAGCCCAAATATTTTCAGACTCATAGATTTGTTTCTCTGAGTTGCATTAAAAGACACATCCAGGGCAAAGATAAAATACTTCCATGTGACAGCAGGCTGTTAACTCCAGTACCTCATATCCCCCTGGCCCCACTACTGGACTGGGTGTCCCCTTGTATCGATTGGAACAAAACTAAGTGGTATAATTCCTGCATGCCAGCACAAAGGAACAGGGCAAACTGTCTGGAGTGCTTCCTGACTGTGTGTGTTTATCTGCATGATAAATCTTAAAAACAAACACAACTGCTCCAAAAGAGTTCTGTTTAAAGAACAAAAACAATTCTAGGAATTTTCCTGAAGATTTAGAATAGACTGGTTATGTAAATCCCTTGTGCTGCGCCTGACTAATATGACTATGAAATGTGCAACACGAGAGAGTCACAGCAAAACTTATAGGGAAGTTTCTTTCATTTTATGATTTTTCTTAGATTTCTCCCATTGTAACATTGTTAAGTCTTTTATTTTAATATTTATTTGAATTCTTGCTTTTGTACTATAGAGTGATGCAACACCTTAGAGTCAGTGTATGAGTTTGTTCGTGCTGCAAAGAAGCTGCCTTTAGACAATATGAAGGAGCGCATAACAAAAACAGGATACTTTTACTTTTGCATGTGCTTAAAATAAAATCCGACCAATCCAATGGCATGCTTGGGGCCCAGACATACTATTCTCTAGCTACAATGGCACAAGAACGAGCACTGACTTAGACGCATTACAGCTCAAGTGACAGGGTGGGGGGAGGAGGGTGGTGGTGGTTGTCTTTGCCCCTTGGGCAGAGGCAATGGAGACTAGACCCACATACAATCTCCATTGTTGATACAATATTGACATGGTGACATGGCACTAATAGCTCTGGCTATGGGACAGAGTAGAAGAGCAACCAAGCAAGACGGAAATCGCGTGAAGGCCAGGCATACCCCTTGCTGTATCCTCTCCACAACCCACTTTAGCTAAACAACAAGCACCAATCTATTTGTCTCTGTACATTACCCTCAGATGCTTGGCCACTACAGGCACACTCCCTCAGGAGGTCCAGACTAAAGTTTAAGTCCCACCCACACACACATACACTAAACCAGCTTCTGAACTGAAACTAGAGCATTATCCTCCAAAAAAATCCCATCACAGAGAAGACAAAATGCAGTGTGGCAATATTAACTCACACTCATGTTTTTCTTTGGCTGGTTTGTACTTGCAGAACAGCCCTGATGACTTCATCACACACAGATACATGCAGTCTGCCTCTTCTGTCAGGGTCACTTAAGAAAATATGTTCCAAATGCCATTTGATTCCTGCTGGCAACCAAAACAGTTTGTAGTAATAAGACCAAATGCATGCTTAACACCATTCGCAACCATCATAACTCATTTTGCATGGATGACTTTCTGAGAGGAACCTGATTCATCTTCGAAAGCACTGCCTTGAATTTTTTTTTTAACACCGACTGTAGGTATCCAGTTGTGATAATTGGTTCTATAAATACAATTCTAAGGCATAATGTCCACAGTTCATTTTAAAAAAAAAAAAAAGAAAAGAAAAGAAAAGAGAGGGGGAAAAAAGAAAATACTGGCACATCAGTATTTGGGAGACGATAAAGAGAAGATCTGAAGATAGTTTTCGTCATCTTTCCCATCATTCAGAAGCAAAAGGTACAGAGCTGTTCTGAAGCTGAAATACTTTTATCATAAAACACTGAAAGTACAGCCGAGAAATGATGCTATACTCTGAAAAAAAGAAAAAGTGCTGCGTGCATGATGTCAATACAAGCCACACGTTCAGTGCTCACAAAGCTTTCAGACATCTTAGTAATTCCAATCTTAAGAGTCAATTTGAATCAATTTGATACACAATGCCATCCTAAATGGGACTAAAACACCCTTCAAATATAAGAACTTAAGATTGCCAACTAAGACATCGGTGTTGCCAGTACGGATGTCTTTCATTTGCTTAAAAATGCTAAGTGACTGATGTTTCCACTTCTATGTTCAGCTTCAAAAGTCAGAGGGATGGACGTTTTCATAGGATTGATACAACTGTATCAGTTACAGTACAAGAAATCAGTCTGCTGCAAAGAAGCATGTCTTAGCATACTAAGACATAAAGTACAGTATTTTTAAAGGACAAGCCCAAGAGATACATTGTAACTTTAATTTGTTTAGAACCTCTTAGAAATAAGCTGTTTTAATAGCTTGGTTTATCTACCTCCAATATTTCAATTTTTTCAGTTTTAGAATCCAATTTTTTTTTTTTTGCATCTAATAACTGAAAAACTTCATAAACATTAATTTTATTTTTAAAAATGATTACAGTGAGTAATGAGAAAGTTAATTGTCATAGTCCATTTACAACAAAAGCACAAAGTATTTGGATAAAAAATGATGCTTACTTTCAGTTTATAAACTAAACATTCAGAAACTAAACATTGTGGTATTGTGCTGTCATACATGTACAATTCACCCTGGCTAAATATTATGGGGCGAGGAGCTGTTCACTGATTTTTTTTTTTTTTCCCCTCTTTGCGATAAGGCAAGATTGTACCAAGACTAGCTATTGGAGAAATATCTAGAAATGCACAGAGCTTCCCGAGTAAGTGGCTTACACAGAGGCCTAGTGCTTTGTTGTAAATTGCCTGCATTTCAGCTTATGCAAATATATCAGGTAAAAAAAAAAATTTTTAAAAAGGGATGTTTTCTTCAGAAATGCTGCTATCCTTCTTTTTGTGCCCTCCTCCCCCCTTCTATATATCCCCATGACAATCCATCAATAGAGATAAAACCCGACCATCTCCAGCTTCATTTTTCTCACTCACAGATATTTCCTTCAGCAGACCCGGGCTTTCTTGCGTCGCTATTCTGAGAACTAGCTCAGTTCATCTGTAGTGAAAGAAATTTCTTGGAAAGTATGTTTTTGTGGTTACATATTAAATCCCTTGGGCATACACATTCATCCATCCCATTGCTTTGTCAGGTCAGTAGGAATAATGAGACTAGCTACAGTAACTAGACTTAGGTAGAGCAGTTCTGCTCCGATATAATATATGCAAACATGCCCCATGAGTCTTCCTGCTCCCAATGCTGTCAATGAGCTCTGTGGGTCAGAACAGGATGAATATGTATGACAGAAGGAAAGGAGAAAAAAAAATACATTCCAAGCTGGATTTCTTTTCCCTTTAATGCACAAGTTAGGTTCACACGGAGTTCACCGGCAGAAATATGCCCCCAGCACAGCCCTACTTCCTCTGTTGATCCAAACACGGCCTGAAGAATGAAAGGTAGAACAGAACAAGCAAAGGAGGCGCAGGTTCATGGCGAGCTTATACTCAAACATATCATGGACAGAAGAATCCTTTTAGTGTTATCTCTGGCTGCAGATATGTTCGGGGTATAAGGCTGCATGAGAATCTATTAACACTTTCAGTTGATAACAAAAGACAGGGGTCCTATCAAGCAGCTAGAAGTGACACAGAATGCATTAACATTTATGGTGCTCTCTCCTCTGCTTTTGTGCCATCTCCAAAGTGCCCACTCCATTCCTCTCTCCTTAATGCACTTCAGCACTTTGCTCATTCACCTCTTGCTGTGTGAACTGCAGCAGAAGAAAATAATGACCAAACAAAAATCCCTTATGCATGTTTTGCATAAGGAAGTAGCCCAATTTTCAAAAGGTGGAGGAGACATTACCCTTGTTCGCTCAAAATCTTAACATTAATGAGCACAAAACCAGAAGTCCATTTAAGCATCTTTAAGAGAGATTAATAACATGGAACTTTAAATTACATCATGGGGCTCAAATAAAGTTTTAATGGGTGGGCATGCGAACGTTTATGGGTTGCAAATGCATTCGGGGTAATGCTGATGTATGAATGCGTTCCAGTAATATTGCAATAAATAACAACCGCTGTTATTTGTTTTCACCGCATGATGTATTTGTTTACGTATTTAGCTTGTTGTTGATGTTTTATTTATCAGAACACAATGTGTGTTGCTCCCTCTAGTGGTACAAATGTCAAATTTTAATGAGCTTTCACCGAACTGTCAAATGCTATGCATCAAAGTTTCTGCCCTACAAAGCTGCAACAGCTGTCGTTTCCTCAGTGAAAGACAACCTATTCAAAGCCGAGCTACAGTAATAAAAACTGTGTCAAGAGTCATTCTGAGTTTTGACATATGAGTCACTAGTTACTGTACCAGGCACAGTTTACAAACCAGGAGAGTTTACAAAACAAGTACACCAAGTTTCTGGCAAACGACGTGCTTCGTGAGGACCCAAATTTAGAACAGAAACAGGAAACAATAATGAACCTGAATCCTGAACACTGTGTGAAAGCAAGGGATAAACATGGCGCTCCTGTTAATGATAACACCCACCTTTAAATGTCTAATACCAAGATTTTCTTGGCCGCGTTCAAATAGGTTAACAGATGGAATGAATTATCCATCTAATACTGTGAAATGTGCACAGGGCTTTTTTTATTTTTGTGTGACTCACACAAGGAAATGAAATGGTGAAAAATAAAACACCATCCAAATAGTATGGAGGGCTTTTCAGACTTTCAAATAAGAACTAGAGGAATTTTAAGCTTTAAGAACAAGTAAAGGTAGAATCCTACCGTCATTACACAGTGGTCCTCCAAATGTCGTCATGCTGCAGTCACAGCTGAAGCCCTCCCACTGCTGAAGACACACACCTTGGTTGGCACATGAGTCCTCTTGGCAGGTAGTGCTGGGACCTGAATATGGAGACAAATAGCTATCTGGTGAGGACAATTTTTTCTTTTTTTTAATACTAATTAAATACCTATGGACTCTAGTGAAATTAAATGTTAAAGCACACACAAAACAAACATAGAATACTAGCTGTGTACAAACCCTGTGACAAAAGGCAGTGAACTGAACCGTATTCAGCAAACACACACAACCAAAAAACGATAAAAATGTCAATCATTTTAATGCTTGGGTTAGACTTCCATTAGTAATTTAATTATTTTATTCCATATAGTCACATTTAATACATAACAGCAATTTAATCCATTTAATTCTTTTTTTCCCCCAAATCATTACCTGTCTCTGACCAACTGTGAGGATGGTTAATCCGACTGATGTGCATGTGCTACACCTAACCATCGTGTGACTGTAGTCTGATAAACCACAATGCATAACACTTCCAGCTGTGAATGTCACCACAGGGCAAGGATGCTCATTTCTTAAGGTGCAGAGGTCCGTGTACTTTTAAACTGCAGTGTATTGGTGCTTCCTGTGAAAGTGTTTAATCTTCATGCTTGTGGATTAGTTCCATTTCACCACCAGTGTATTCATCCTCTAGAAGCATACAGCTGTGTGGCCTCTACAGACATTTTTTCACAGCAGCCACTTTGACATGAAATAGTAGGCAAACGCAGGTGTTGGTAATCACATTAATTAAGCAATTAATTACCTAAAAAGAACAGAACCGTTATTCATGACATCAGCAGCACCTGTGTTTACCTGCTTTTTCATGGCTGCTATGAAAAAAAAGATCTATCGCGAGGCTATTATGTTTGTGTGACTCCCCGTTAGTACAATTCATGTTAGAATGTGAGTGTGAAGCCAAGTGTTAATGTGTTTATTTTATGAGACATTATAATTTCTAACAATCTGTATTTAGACGACGTTAAAAAAAATAGTCTAGCAAGTTTACACATTAACATTAGTATTATCAATATCAGGATCTATATGTATGATTCGTGACATACAATTGGAACAAAATGAGCACTCTGCTTAACAGCCACAATAACACATGCCTTTTTTAATAGTTTAGTTATAATCAATGCACTGATGAGAGCTATTTTTTGTTGCTGTTGTTTATTTATTTACTCATGAGAGATTGAAAAAAAGAGAAATTGCAGCTTTGCAATCGCATTCTTGCACATTTAAAAAAAAAAAAAATATTGGAGCCACAGTAGCTCCTTTTCAGATTCAAGAGTAGCTATGGTAACTGGTTAATAGTTTCAGCATTTGCTGTACCCTGCTCAAGGCTGAATAATGCAGAGGGGGAAAAAAAGCAGAGGGCATTCAGCAACATGAAAAAAGAAATGAATTCCTGATTGCAAACATTTTGTCAAATATTTCTCTGAATGCAAAAAAGTTCCTCTCGCTACATGGTACATAAATTATTATAGTGCCTATTAAATCTTTTATAATATCCCTAATAAATCACATCTGCAATCCATCCTCATTTCTGACTCGCTTATGACTGAAGTAAACAGATGTGTTATGGCATACTTAGAATAATTTCAAACAATTAACATACAGAGTTATTCATCTTAAGAGTTCCAATTCATCTGACTCTGCTGATGTAGCAGAGCATGAATCCCAACTGAGAAAGCAGTGGCGTTCATTTCTAACTCTAATAAATGAATATGTAGTAACATGTTTAAAAATAAAGTCTGCTGAAATATTTGTGAGGGACCTTTTTATGGTGGCTCCAGCAGATTTAGTGAGCTCTCACCTTTTGGGAAGGTCTGATCCTGTTTGGAGTGCAATGATTTGTCTTTGTGAGTTTGCCTCTGTGGAGGCCCTCAAAAGACAATCTGGCTTCTATTATCTAATTTAGGAGTGCAGAACGTCACAGCGTTCCCTCATTTTATACACATAATGGTGCATTTATCTAGATTTTCTAATGTACTACACTACATTCACTGAATTGTGCAAAAGTCTTGAGCCACTTCTCATTTCTATATTTTGCTAGGAAAAATGTCAAACGGGTGTAGTGATTTATTGAATATGCAAACACACGTGGAAATAAAGCATATAAGGCAAAAACACAAGTTGCACCATTCTAACAAACTTTAAAGTCAATATTTGGTATGACTACCTTTATTCTTGAGCACAGCCTGAACTCTTTTGGCAAGCTTTCATTTCATTTCTTTAAGTAGTCTTCATGAATAGTTCTCCAGGCTTCCTGAAGGACATTCAAAGCTGTTCTTTGGATGTTGGCTGCCTTTTATTTTGTTCTCTGTCGAGATGATCCCACACTGCTTCAGTAATGCACTGGCAGTGTGTTTGGGATCATTGTCGTGCTGAAAAATGAAACTGTTGCCAGTCAGGCACTTTCCAATGGCACTGACTGGTGGTTCAAAATCTCATGGTACTTTTCTGAGTTTAATTGGAATTTCATCAGTTTCGACAAGATCGCAAACACCACTGGCTGAAATGTAGCCCCAAAATATGACGAAACCTCCACCGTGTTTTACAGATTGCTGGAGACACTCACTGTTGTATCGCTCTCCTGAACTTCTCCATACCTAATGATGATGACTTGAACCAAAAATGTCAAATTTGGATTCATCAGACCTATTGGCACTGATTCTCAGTCCTGTTTGTGTGTAATTTGGCACACCTCAAACTTTTCTCCCGGTTTCCCTTCCTTAAGAACGGCTTCTTGACAGGTACTATTCTGAGACCATTTCTGATGAGGCTTCAGTGAACAGCGGATGGATCAGCTGAAGGGTCAGATGTATCAGATGTGTCTTTCTGTCTATCTTTGCTGGAGTTTCTTTTCCTATGTCAAATAGATATTACTTTCAGACACTGCATCTACTATAAGTAGTTTTTTAGTCCTGACACTTCTTTTTTGGCCTCTGCTTATCCAGTTTCCTCAAATTTTTTTTCTCAGGACGAACTGCACACCGTGCTGAGATGTGCAAGGTTTTGGCTAATAGATTCTCAGGAATTTCCTTTATTAGTGGAAAAATATCTTATCCTTGTTTTCTTTTTTTTTAAAAAATAAATTCAACTAAAGAAATAGGGAATAAATGATATGTTTTGTGATGCTAGTAATGAAGTGTCTAAAGATACAATTTAAAATTGGTTATTTGCTTAGTCGTCTGTTACGTGTAGACCAAACTAGACAATTTTATCATGATAGAATGATTCAAAAGTCAGTGCAAAGCTGCTTACTAAACAAAAACATTCTCCTAAAAATAGGACTGAAAATGAGCGGAGAAAAAAAAAAAGCAACCAATGTCTAAAGAAAAAATGTTGGAAGACCTTCAAACAGCTCAGAGAAGTATTGCTTCAGATCACTTTAAAAAATGACAAGAAACGCTGGCTCCATGGAAGAAAAAATAAAGAAATAACGAAATGAGGGATGGCTCAAGAATTTTGCACAGTTCAGTGCCTCTCTTGAAAAGTTATTCCTGGAGTAGTGAAAACCTACTTTATTCCCATAACAATGCCCAAATTGTGTCCCTAAAACAGTTTCAGCTAATAGTAATAATGCTTCATATACTTCAAAGTGTATTTGACTTTAGTTACTGGCCAGTGGTTCTGTTTGTTTCACGCCATATTTCACTGTTTATGTAACTGTTAAATCTTGAAAGACTCAGTCCTGTTGCTTGGAACACCTCCTACTTACAAAATAGAAATAGAGTGCCAGACACAGTAACAAAAATACAACAATAGGAAACACTGGGCTTAATAAGATTAATTATAGGTAAGACATTACAATGACCAACATTAAGATCAAAAGCTGAATATTTTAAGAGGAAATCCATGCAGGATAAATTTTTTTTCTTCAAACCATTAAAAGGCATGCACAAAAATTCCCTCATATGTATATCAGGGAACAGAAAAGAAAAAAAAACCCACAGTGGAAATAAAAGTTCAAATAAAACAACATCCAATATGTGAGTGCAAATCCACACATAAGCCCCATAGACTCTGATACAAGATTATAATGAGACTTGTATTCATATGGGACTTAAGGCCATTCCATATAGTTGGTGGTTGAATGGCAACACTAGGCAGTCATCTTGTATTGAGACATGTGGAAATTGTGGAGGTAGAGATAGCGGATAGTTAGAGGGTAGATATGTTGTAGATGCACAAGGGGAGAGACATCAGACTCTTTATCAGACAGACAATGCTATCTACCTTGCAAGTCAGCTTTCATCAATGCAACTTTTGTCAGCAAAATAATAGGAAAGGAAAAGGCAAAGTATACCAGCTGTTAGTAAAAGCAGCAAGATGTCAGAGATGGAGTAGCAAAAACACAGAGTGCTGAAGAAGGAGAGACGAAGGGAAGGATGTTTGTCTTCAGAAGGAGCCAGAGGTGGAAAAATTATACTGTATAATGAAGGCTAGGTTAAGCTAAACTGTTAAAGTAACTTCTCCAAACATGGCTTCAGCAGCATAAAATAATACCAAGAAATTGCTGCTATTAAAGGAAGCGGGTGTTCTTTTTCAGTAAAATTTAGATAACTTGTAACAAAAAAAACAAAACAAAAAATCCAGAATTTTTCATTATTCATTACTAACTTATAATATAAGTAGCTATATGTTATCCGGTGACTCCATCATCACAATCCAATAAATGTGTTAACATTTCCATTGAGAGCCTCAATTTACTCTGTGTGGGAGGACAAAAAAAAAAAGAAAACAACAAGTTTGACAGACCTGCGCGGGGAGATGAATTTGATTACATTTGTAATGTCAAAACACAAAAAGATCAAAAGCCGCACACTCGATAGAAAAAGAGTGGATGAATTGTGAAATTAAACTAAGTGACTGACGCCGGAAAATAAATCTAATATTGTCTCTGGGTATGGTGCACATATTAGACTGGGCAAATGATATTTATGCATGCAACAAAGGATTCATACATAATTCAAAAGGATTGCTTCTGGCAAACTCTCAGATCCAGCAAGCATACATAGAGCAAAACAGAATGGGGGTAAAATGGGAAATAACACTCGCAGTACAAAAATGGCAGAGAGAATAAGCAGATTATGGCCAAGTGAAACAGAAATGATTGCCCGTGGAGGAGCGCCGGAGTTTGATGCATTCTAACAGAATACTAACACATTTAATGGATGTTAAATTATGTGCCACAGGTTGCCAGTGTGGGTGCCTCAGTGGGTGTGCTTCTCAATGAGTGTGTCTTTGTCTCGGACAAGTAGGAAAATGAGAATACTGAGCAGCTTTGCATGGTGCTGCAATGACCCCTTAAGATGGTTTTGTGAAAATAAGGGGAAAAAGACTGAATAAAGAGGAAAAAACAACTGAATTTCTACCTGAGCTTGGACTGACTGAGCTTGACAGTGATTTATCATCATTGACCCACTACGTTCAGTTATTGGGTTGACAGACTACTGACCTTCACATCCTCTCTCTATTTGTCCCACACAGTCCAGGGCATCTGACATCAAGTCTGGGAGCCGCCCGTTCAGATCCACTGATGCCAGACAACCTTGAAAACCCTCCTTGGCATGCACCAGTTTGGGCAGCTCCTTGTACATCTCCTTAGCCACCCCTCCAATATACAGGTTACCTGTAAGGAAATGAGAAATATGACAATACTGACCCCTAGTGGACATAAAAAAACCCATTATCAAGTATTTTGGATGGCTTTTTAAACAAAGTTTAAAGTGAACATGCCAGGCATTAGTAACAGTTGCGTGAATTGTTTTATTCTAGTGAAAGAGTACATGAGGTTAATTATGTCTAGCTTTAGAAACCTTTTCTAATTGTGTCGAATTTTTTGGGAACTTTTTCGTTGGTCATGTCCAAGGCAGACATTTGTCATCTTTCATGTTTGTGCTGTTTCATTAACAATTTCTGATAAGGAAAATTGCAACACTCTTCAAGGTAGTACACCAATTACCCCAATGTCCTTACAAGCTGTTTTATGTTATTAAATGATAATTCTTTAAAATAACTTTAATTCAAGGTTGGTCTGCTGAGCACAAATGGTCCCCTTTTTATGAACATATGCGCATTGTTAATGGCAGCTGTAGAACAGATTAATGTGGAATTCTTGCTCAAGGGTACCTAAGTGGTGCTAATGAGTACGAGCCAAGCATTGTTCCTACACAGCCCTGCTGGGTCTACCCTGCTGGTGCAAACCTTCATTCATAAACCCAGGCCACTGCTGCCTCAATTTAATGTTAAGAAATACACTATAGTGTACTCACAGGAAATAAGATTCCCTTATCCTATCCTTAGGTGTACAACAGGTTCCCACCAGGGGAGGAACCCTCTAAGGTGCTGCTGGTATACCCTTGAAAAGGAATCCCTATTGGCACCTATGTGGTCTGTAATCTTTCCTCTTAAATCTCTGGGGATAATTGTCTACCTTATTATAAGGAGGTAAAGAGCCAATAACAGACATAAAAAAGAAGTAAACTAGAGTCAATGACTTACCCATTAGTTTATTTTTGATTGTTATCTAATTATAAATTTGGAAATGGATTACCATTTGCATAGCACATTTCTAGTCACAGAGGTTCTTCGGTGCTTCATCTATCTCATATCTGCACCTGCATCCAACTTAAACCACCTCAGAACCATCCTCACAAAAATAGAAAATTGCTGCTGAGAGATGACACTGCTGTCCTTTGGACTAATGCATACAGAATAAAACGTATCATGTTATTAAAATGAAGAAGAAAATATTAAAACATTAAATTTTTACCTACATCCCCACTGCATTTGACCTGATATTACATTAATAATCAGTATTACATTGCAAATATCAATGTAATACTGATACTGAACCTTTTTGGCTCTCAAACGGTGCACATAGTTACCCTGAGGTCCAATAATTAGTTTTAGAGGTGAAATTCATGGACTGTACTGACAGAGATAGAAATGTATTTCATTCCAGCCCTGTTGCAGACAGTGTATGTGTACATACCCTTCAGGTCCAAGTTTTTGGCTCCTGTTGTTGTCTGTGTGGTAATCTTGGTGTCAATCTTGACAGTGTGGAGGTTGTTGGTGTCCCTGGAGATTATAACATTGTGCCAGTGGTTGTCGTTCAAGGGTTTGTTAGAGTTGCCTTTGATCAGGTGGGCTCCATTCCCCAGGTCAGACACATAGTGTAGGTAACTGGAAGAAGATATTTAAATATCAACTAATATCAGATGTGTTCTACATTAATTATACACAGCTTTGTCACCTTGTGCTTTACGTAGACTGTTTATTGGAGTAGACTGTAACATTAACACAAATCATTTAAACAGTATATAAGTATACTTTATACTGAAATATTGCTGTTGGTGGCTGTGCATTCAAAAGTGCAAATATATAAGAGTTTGAAAAAGTGAAAGTAAATAATTGGCAGGTAGAATAAACAACAAAGGGCTATGAACAGTGTTGAACAAATCATCCTTAAATTATTTGCTTTACAGTCAATTTGAGATTTGCACGCTCGTTTTTAATTAAAATATATGGCGTCAATGTTTAGCACGTGGGAAAGCCTAACTTGCGGCATTACTTAAAAGAAGGTTATTCTATAGCTGTATTTTGGCAATAAGTGTGTAGTCGATTCTCTTTTATGTTGGGTATTTGCTCTGCCTTCATGAAGATTAAAAAGAACAGTAATAGCCGACAGCTCTTTCAGTAAATATTCTGCCATAGAGGTGATAAGAGAAGAATTTGAAGTAAAGGCATTAAAAAAAAATATATAAAAAGCTGTCAAGAATTCTTTTCTGTTTGGAAACTGTCCTGTGTAGGAAGGGGTGCATTATTAAAATCATAATCCATTTTTATGGAGATTACTGCCTAAATAAACATCACCTACACTAATATAAAACTGGATAGGCACAGCTTAATTGTTTTTGCTGTCAATATTTGCTGGACTTTACACCTGTTGGCAGGTAGGTCTGCCCTACAAATGTAAGAATGTGTAAAAAGGAGACTTCTATAACAACTGTTGCACTGACAGCAACAAGAGCAAAGCGAAAACAAAAGGCGTATTTTATTTTATTTTTTAATGTGTCTGAGTGCAGGTTTGGTGTAAACCACCACAAAAAACACCAGTGACATCAAACAGTCAGGTCTACTGGGTACTAAACAAGAGTGAATGCTGCAATGCGTCCACTTACCCTTTAACCAGCTCCACCACAATGAAGTCATTTCCATCGCCACTGTTATAAAGGATGAGGCCGTCCGACGAGGTGGTTTTGAACTGAAAGAAAAGGTGCATGGAGTAGTAGGCCTGCAGAGTAGTGAGAGTCACATAGCTGGAGCGTGACTTGAAGGTGACAGGGTCAGCAACGATGTTCTTGAAGCCAATCATGGCATTGAGCTCACAGTAATCAATGTCACCATTTTTACAGAGGTCTATGTAGGCCATGCCATTGAAGGAGAGGCTCTGGAGGTGGCCAATGAAGTTGGAGGGCACCATGGACATGAAGCGCTTCTCTGTCACAATGCCCGTCTCAATGTTATGGAACTCCAGCTGGGTGTGGTCACCTGCCATTTGACCTTTGATCAGCAGAAGTGGGAAGGGGAGAGAGGGTGTTATTGGGGATATCTGATAGTTAAATGGGTACTGCTTTGCAATTAAAGGATTTACTTTAAATCCTCTCTGAAAAGAAATTAAAGAATGGCTTCACAATTATTATCTTTAAGGACATTACAACAGAGTTTAAAAAAAAAAAAAAGTCCACCAGATGCCCTTTTCTTGTAACCCCCAAGAGATTGGAGTCTCCTGCTGGGATCAAACCAGGGATCTTTCATTTGTTGGGTGTATACATAAATCATTTGTTTCAATTACATTTTATTTCATTTATATAGCACCAAATAACAACAACAAGGTGAAAAAATAGAGAAAGAAAAATAGAGAAAACAGAGAAAACTCCAACAATGACATAAACCTCTTTGAGCAAGCACTTTGGTGAAAGTGGGAAGGAAAAACTCCCTTTTAACAGGATGAAATCTCCAGCAAAGGTATTTTTAATGAGTGAATTTGTTAGCAATTTGAACTGTTTATTTGAGAGTATTGCAGGACAGATGTGTTAAAAATTGTATTGTCACTTGCAAACAGCAACATTTTATCTTAAATGTATAAAGAAAAAGTTTCATTATACACAGAAAATAATCAATGCCTTTTTCCTGATCAGCAAAGCAGTGCCTGCTCCAGCACTGTACAATAAGCACACTCCAAAGCATGCTATGGATTATATAAGTTTATATATGCGAAAAACTACTACATTCTGTCAAATAAAAAGAAGATGAGAGATACCTTCCACAGGCGGAAGATCATCTACGGTCAGTTTCAAATTCTTGCCCCTCCTGAACACACGCACTGTGTGCCACTCATTATCGTTCAGATTCTGACCCGCAAAAATAGTCTCTGGACCTTTGCCTGCAGGACAGTCCAAACAGTGGTTAACACACACACATAATACAGACACACATACACACATCCATAACAGAGAGGTTGATAAAAGTAGAATAAGAAAGAGGGAGATCAAAAGGAAGAAAGTGTGAATGGATGAAGTAGTTGGACAGAGGAAGAAAACATTAAGGTAAACATAGTTAATGGTCCATAAAAACACATTCTGACTTGCATTTGCAGCACTGATCGCACCATTAGATAAGGCATCAAAATTCTGAATTCTCCCTGAACACTATTTTCTTTGAACCAATAGGAGGGAGGCAATAATCAGATGCTGCAATATATTCACACTAAGTGTATTCTGTGAATGCATAATGTCTGAGCTTTGAGTTAAATGAAGAAACAAATATAACCTTTCTATACCACTGATGTCCTCTGCCTTATGAGAATTTTTTTTTTTAAATTCCTATCATGCCACTTGGTGGCAGCAAATAACTACCAAAAGGCTATGACTGGACAGGCACTTAACAACCCAGTATCACTCTCCATCTTGTTTACCTACAACAGTGCAGCCCAGTATTTGATTTCCCCCGTGTCCACCACATAAAATGAAATAGTGATGCAAAAAGAAACACCTGCATAATGGAAGCATTGTGTTTGGTGTTGAGGAGAGAAAAAAAAAGGAACAAATAAAAACAAAAGAGCAAACAGATCATTTTAGCCCTCGTGCTAGTCGTACAAAAACAGGAAATACAGAATGTGCTTTTTATCAGCACCCTTTGAAATAATTGATGCTTTGGAAAATGGAGAAGGTTACTGAAATGGCACAGATGCCATTTAATAAAGCTAATGAATCCACTTTATTAATTTAATAAATGCTGTTTCCCATAGTGCTGCAACTCTGCCTTGCAAGGATTTACACATTTGTAAAACTTGTATTTAACTGAATTTTGAAACTGAGAAATTGTATCACATTCTTTCTTAAATACACAGGACTGTGAAAAAGTTTTGAGCCACCCATCATGTCAATATATTTTACTTCCAAGGAGCCAGACTTTCTTGTAATCGTCTTGAGCAATAGTTCTCCAGATTGTTAAAAGGTCTTTCAAAGTTTTTCTTTTGACATTGTCAACATTTTATTTCTTTTACTAATTTTCAGTCCAGTCTTTGTGTCTTAACATTT
Organism: Tylochromis polylepis; assembly: GCA_015107715.1. Classification (NCBI taxonomy): domain Eukaryota; kingdom Metazoa; phylum Chordata; class Actinopteri; order Cichliformes; family Cichlidae; genus Tylochromis; species Tylochromis polylepis. Next base: position 53,165 of record VVHJ01032047.1, read on the forward strand.
TCTGAAGCCACTTAAAACTGAACTGTGAAACCAGCATTAGAAAGATAAAAGAAAAAGTGTTAGACCTGAAAAATTATCTACAGCAGATCTGAAAATAATGTCCTTGAGAAAAAGAAATCCAGCAAAGACCTGACACAGGATCAGAGAGATACATCTCGCCCTTCAGTAGATAGAGCTACTTATTCGCCAAAGGCTCATCAGAAATGCACTCAGTGGAAGGGTGGCTGTCAAGAAGCCATTCTTAAGGAAGGGAAACAGGGAGAGAAGGCTGAGGTATACCAAATTACTAGTGAAAAGGTCTTACTACTTGGTCATGGCTTCAGCTGCATTTTAGCTGGTGGTGTCGGATCTGGTCAAAATTAGAAAAGTAAATTTTCTCATTTCTAATCAAATACACTGCCAATGCAGTAAAAGCATGTCTGGATAGGAAAAAACACAGTGGAACACTATCAGTAATGGATCGGCCTCCCCAGAGCCCGGATTCAACATCGAATCATAGAACAGAACAAAAAGGCACCCAACATCCAAAGAACAGCTTTGAATGTCCTTCAAGAAGCTTGGAGAACATTTCTTGAAGACTACTCAAAGAAATTACAAGAAAGCTTGCCTAAGAGAGTTCAGGCTGTGTTGAAGAATAAAGGTGATCATAGCAAATAATGACGTTCAAGCTTGTTAGAATTGTACAAACTCAACATTAAATTTCTATGTATGTTTGCACATGTTTCAAAGTGATCGCACACCTCCAAAAATATAAAGAAATGAGGGGTGACTAAAGATTTTAGCACAGTGCTGTATACAATTTTAAAGTGTTTGATGCCAGCATAGAATTTTAGAAATACTGGAGCAGGCACAAGCTAAAACTAAAAAGGTTATTTCTATAACAACTAATTAGTGATTTGTTTTTAGATGCACGTGAATGTGGACACACGCCACCTTCAATCAGCCAAAGGTAATTTATGGTGGAGTGAGGTGAAGCTGTGTAATGAGTCCAGTATTTTCCAAAATTATTTTTGAAAATCATAAATGCCACATCTTCTGACTTATGGAGAGGAGCCACCCAGCTTATTAACAAAGCCCAGCAGAAATGATACAGGGGTAACATGTATATTTATGAAAGCAACATCCAGACTTTCCATCTATTTAAAACATCAGGTGCATGGAAATCTGTTTAACACTTATATTTTACACATCTTCCTAGCTGTCTTTAGAAACACGTTGCTTACTAATAATATCACTTCAACATTTAAAATGCTCCGATTATTTTGTCATCCAATCTTGAAATCAGCATATTATATGATAGTATATGATAGTATATCATATGTGTTATTGCTTGCAACCATTAATGGGTTTGTAGAGACCCCCTGTGCCAAAGTTTAAGAATCAGAGCTAAAATCAGAGAAACTGCACCAAATCTCTGTGATCTTATCTGAAGAATAACAAGTCTCTCTAGGATACATTTCTCCATTAGGAAATTCCAACACTGGTCCAATTAGGGCAGCATATTATTTTTTCATACAGCCTTTCTTAGATCATCTTGAATTGCTATACAGCTCTGAAGTTCCCCTGCCGGGCACACATAATCAAAAAAGAGCCCAATGAGGTTGTGCCACAGTGACGGTATTTAAACCCCTAGGCTCTAGACACCTTGCCTATACTGTGCGGTGCATTTCAGATGGGTTCCAGGTTCATTCGCCTGAACCATTTATGGCTATTTATTGCCTGCTTTTCTGCAATCTTCAAAGCTCCATTGCAATGTGTATGCAAATCTGAGGGTTCCAAAGTACTGGGACACACTCAATCTGAGAGACAGTTCTGCTCTGTAAGCACCAAACACCAGGGCAGGATTGAGACCAGACGACTGGCGAGGGATTAAGGAGGAGAGATATGAAATAATGGGATGGAGTTGGACTTGAAAGCATGCTTGATCTTTGCCTTCTATCATTCTGTTCTTGCTGCTCTCCAAGAAGAAAAGAAAGGCAAGAGGAAAAGAGGTCAGTCGTATCAAGAAGCACAATCCTGCATAGCATTTACTACTGCTGGACCTGTTTTTTTTATGCCTTTAGTACAATCTGTGGTCCAAACCAACTGCTGCTGGCCAGACATTAAGGGGCTTTTAGTCCAGTCAGCGCTCTCTAGTGCCTTCACAGGCAGTGATCTATCTAAAGTGATGGATCTACAGTGATCTCTCTTTGCCTCACTGACTTTACACCCAAGGGAACAGTGAAGAAGTGTGGCACAGGGCAGCATGAGAAGATGTGATTATCCAGTCAGTCAGCTCTGGCAGGCTGGATGACAGCTCGGACACTGGTGCTGCATGCCCCAACACTGTGACTCACATAGGTGGAGGAAAGAGGAAGTCACTGACCAAGCAGCAGGCCACTACACTGGATTACCATCAACAGAGATATCAAAACCACATCAACATGACAAGGAAAGCTTTACCAGGATACTGCGCTGCAGAACCTGCTATCTAACCAGCGCTTTGCTGCAGTAACAACAATGCTACTGTGAAAATGCTTTCGTACAAGCAGAGGTGAAACATCGTTAAAATGACAAATGATTTGTTTTTTAGATTCATGTTTAACTGCTAAATACTGAAAGGCTCAAATTGCCATGACATTACTGAGACTAGCACTGTTTAGCAATAAATGACATGGATAATCATGTCATGACAGAAAAATCCCTATTATACTGTTAATTTCAAGGGATATTAGTTATTTCCCTTAATTTAAGAAGCTATAGCGTACATCCCGAAAGAACTTTATTAAAATTAGCTCCTTAATTTAAAGAATATTGCAATGAATAAATCAATAAGGATGTGAAGCTTGTTGCTTTTCTACACTTTTCTACAATACGCACTCCAGTAATTTCATATAGCCCTCTTTTTATTTTCAGATTAATTCATTTACACTATTATTGTTCCCAAAGTTCTCCTGAACACTTGCCTTCACTTGTTGTCAGATTTATACACCCCTTTTACCTTTCTGAGCATAAAATATAAGTGAATATCATTCAACTCTAAAACACGGCGGGTTGAAATTCCTATTCTTTATGGTAAGATGAGAGCTGAGTATTTATAATGAAGCAGTTTGATTACTTTTCTGAATGTAGACGCTGGAAAGTAGTATGAGTCATTTGGCTGAGAAGGCAGGATGCATGCATGCATGCTCCCCTTAAATCACTCTGCAACATATGATGATTTCTAACAAGAAAACAGGTGTCACATCTGTGTTTACGAATCTCCTCCTTTACATCAAATACACCACAACAAAGACTAACGTATCAATAAGATTAATAACAAGAGGAAAAAGCACCATGCAATGCTGGTAAAGAAGATCAGAAGTGAATAACCACATTACGCTAAGGTGCCCTCATCACCATATCCTGGTCTAAAATGTGACTTTTCTGCAGTCCAAGCTAATAAATAATAGAAGAGCGGACTCACAGACCAAAAAAGCCAATCTGTCACAAGATATTTCTAGTTCATATTTTCAGCTTGTTGTCACTCAGTGTCTGTTAATACTGTTTAAGTCGAAGTGGCAGTGTTTTCTTCAGACAGCTCTGGGCAGCCCCAGGGAGCCTAGGTCCCTAATTGACAGTGATGTGTTCTTTGAGTCGGTGTTGAAATTCTTCATCCACTAAGCTGACCGGAGCTGCAGCGCCTGACAAGACACATTAATTAACATAGAAAAAAAAAGAGGACAAAAATAACAACCAGAAAAAAGAAAAACTGAATTAAATGCTAACTCTTCATAAGTGGAAATGCACTGGCTTAGCAAAGTTCTTTCCAAGAACTTCAATTAAACATTTTCTTGTGAAACAATCAGGTCTGGCTCTATTAAAGGAAGGTTTGCTGTCTTGTTCTTTTCTTTTTTTTTTTTACTCAAATATTTTGCCTTTAGCATAACGTTACATTAACAGACTCAAACTACTTTTCTTTGAAGCTTAAGCACATTTACAGCTTATTTATAAAGCATTACTTTAATTTCCACATATGGCACCATTCTTTTATAAAGAACAGGGAACAACAATAGAAAAAAAAACCCAAGTGAATTCATATTAGCATTGTACATGTTTTAGTTTACATTATTTATTTGGCTAACAACTAAATTAACTATTTTACCTGCCATATGGCTCTTTACTTTCTAGCACGAAACAGTTCCACAGTGTAAAGGATTATCTTTCCCTGCTCAATTTTAGATGATGCATAGATCTCAAAAGATTTTGACATTTACAATGTTAAAACAAATACATTGATAAATATTAATAGTGTATTAAAATATTTCAGACTGAGAGAAAAAGAGAAATAAATCAAAAACGCAAATATTAGCATAACAGCTGATGATTATGTCTTCACACTAAACCAAGAATGACCTTTTAAAGCAGTGGATTGGGGGAATTAGAGCTTAGAGATATTTATTTGCATACACAAACAAGGGATGCATTGAAGATGCACAAACAATGCTATTTAGCATTTAGAAAGGTGTTAAGAAGGGCTGGCTCACAGAAGCATGTCTAGAGGTCACATCATGTGATTTTGTTGTGGAGGCGTTTTGTTGTGTAAGTCTCCGCTTCTTCATCAGTCAATGACCTTCAGCTACTGTAACACACACAAAGAGGCCTAACACTCTTGGTTTCAGAGAACAGTTTGTCCTTCTATACAGTATGTGGCAGTCTCCAGCACACTGTTATGGAGTTTAAACTTGCTAATTTCTGTTGTTATGTGCCAATACCGAGAGTGTCTGCCACTTCAGAATCATTAAACGAGGGAGAAAAAAAGGCGTATTACGATCCAGAGAAGTAATCATTAATTCATCACTGTTCCTGAATAATAAATGTCAAGGATATTTACCTCCCAAAATATTGCAATGTAACCTCTTTGTTCAAGCATACACATACACACTCTCTCTCTCACACACACAGACACACACATCCAAAGTGAATCCCACAAACAGGATCTGCTCTCTCTCCCTCCCTCTTCATCCCCTTCTTTCTGCTCTGTGAGGCAGGTTAATGAGAATAATAAAATCACACTCTGTATTTCCTCTGTGCTTTGAATGGCCTCATCAATTTGCAACCGCCATGAAACGCAGAAGAAGAAAGAAAAGGGAAAGCAAGGAGAAGACACAGAAATTGTGCAAAATACCTGCCTTGTGTTTTATGTCGGTGAGTGAAAAGGTTCATTAATTAGAAACAACCCAGTGTGTAGAATCACAGCTGACTATTATATTTGGGTTGGTAATTAATTCAAGCCTCCCTCCATCCCTCCAGGAATTTCTTATTTTCCAACAGCTGGAATTTGGTATGATGACATACAATGTCAATGCAAGGGGCGAGTCAGATTTCAGTGAGTATGTTTTTTAACATCATAGCTACATTTTTTTTTTTTAACAGTTACAAAATGTAATGCAAGCATGGCTATAAACAACACTTCTAGGGACTGAAAGGACAGTTAAGAGTTAAGAGAAGAAGAAGAGAAAAGGTGAACAGTAACTTACTGGAGGTACAGTTAATCCTGATACAATCTAGATGGGGAAGAATAGATGAGAGATAAATTCATCTTTCAACGTTACAGCTGCAGACATCATTAAAGCATACAGTCCACCCCTCTGGGGACACACACACGGACACTGTCCTTCATCTGATGCTCTCAAACGTGATCTGATGTGCAGCAAACTTGTGAAAGTGTTGCAGTGTAGCCCTCTTAGAGGTACACAATTTAACATGGAATTTAATATGGCAGTGCTATGTTTATCCATGAGATATATTTTACATACACCGAGATAAATTCTTTCATTTTGTTTTGATTATATTTTTCTCATGAGAGCATCAGATTTTGGTCAGGGTCACGCAGGGCCAACTGGAAGGTATACCACTTCTCTCCCCATCTGTCTCCCGTGCAAGACAACTTTAACGCACTGTCCCATTACTCTACTTTGTTCAGTAACTTATCATAATTACATCTTTAACTAATATCAATAAACTAAAATGTACAATGCAAAAATAAAATGGTATTCTTATTTCTCACACAGTGGGAAAAAAATGGTCATTAATTATATTTACTCAAGTGCTTCCTAAGCTCAGTTTGAGATACTTTATTTTTATATTCTGTTAGTGCGTTTTTTGCACTTCTGTTTTCCCTACTTCAAAATATTCCACTTTTTAGTAAGTAAGTAAAATTAGCTCCACCTTAGCCAATATTATGATGCTGAATGATGTTGCACTAATAATATTAACACAATAAAATAACATCTATTCCACTGAGAGGCATTCAGGATGTTTTTTGTTTTTTTTTAAATTCATGCACATTTTAGTGACAATAAAAATATACTCAAGTTATATAAAAACACCTGGAATCATATAAAGCAGATTCATTTCTACTCTATTACTCTATTCTAGTACTGTATATGCAATTCATAAAATCATATTTCATGTAGTACCATACTCAAAACCTCCATTCTGCATAAGTTAATTTAATATCCGCAGTATTAGAAAAATTAAGTTTTCTCCACCGTATTGATTTTAGTATTTCAAATTGTGACGTGGATCATTTTAATTAAGTAAAAGATCTAAATGCTCTCCTGAAGTCTACACTTAAGTTGTTTTCTTTGATGGTAACAACAAATGATTATCTTGATTCTACCATGACAACTTAACTTGGCGTTCCTGTACTAAATACCAAACTAATCTTACTCTACTCCTCCTACTATTTCCGAATTCTGCTTCACTTCTCTTCTTTCTTAAGGCTAAGTTTGTGTCAAGCTCTAAGAAAGGTGACCCAGATCGAACTCCCTCCTCTGCTTCCCATTTGGCCCTGCTTGTCATGTGTTGTCAACCGCAGCAGAAAAGTGGTCGCAAACAGCCAGAGACCAACACAAGCCTACCCTTACAGGGAATGCTCTGCTTTTTGAAGCAGGGACAAGGAAGACAGGCTTCGAGGGCTGAACGCGACAGACAAACTCAAAAAACCCTAAAATGTGTCAAAGATAATCCAAAAGAAAACAAAACTCCGTGGCCTGTTGTTTTCATCAGAGGGCATCTTTTTGTAGTTGCAGTAATATGACTTGTCAGCGCTGTCAGTGTGTGGCGCTGTTGTCTTCCATGGTGGAACACATGCTTCCTTGTGGTTGACAGCAGACACAGGCTGTCTACTTTGCA
>VVHJ01032048.1:0-11681 GCA_015107715.1 Tylochromis polylepis
TCCTCACTCAACTCTGTGCATACTAACTGTGTGAGATTGTAAAAAGGCGGCGCCTTCAAATGATACTGTACAGATGTGTTCACTGTAGGCCACACAACCAATGATATGGCAAAAGTCAACAGAAAGACTTCTCGGTTTTTCCAGGCCTTTTTTTTTTTCTTTTCTTTTTTTTTCTTTTTTTTAATTCCAGAGCCGAGGCGTGGGATACGGCTGGCATGCTTCTCCCAGTCTACAAGATGAACTTCCCTATGAAAAATCCAATGAAGATGGCTGCTATGACAACGAGGAGGGATGGTAGGGAGGCGGCGCTGGCTTCCCGGCCGAGCAGGCTGGTCGAGTTTGATGCCGTGTGGTCTGAGCGGGGCATCTTTCTCATTCTCAAACCTTCCTCCTGTTTACAAAAAAAAGAAAAAGGAGTGGATAAGGTAAAAAAGATTAGTAAAACACAAGCATGTTTACAAAAATTTTCAAACTTTGCCCTCGAGCCGAGATTTGCAGTTTTCTGTCCCAGTGACTACTGTACTGAAACTCATGGTTCACTCCCTATTCCTGAGAGACAGGGGCTTCGAAATAAGCAATCACAATAATTCCAAAATAGCCGTTGAGTTGGAAGACTGGAACCTAAAAGGAAAGTTATGCTGCAAGCTGTCTATTCATAGTGATACTAAGGAAGGGACAATGTTGTTCATGTAAACAGAGAGAAAGACTGTGTCCAGCGTCCTCCTGGGCTGCTATAACACCATCTCCAAGGTCAAAAAAAGTTGAGTTCTCAACTTGGAGGCTCATGCTGAGCTTGTTCAGCTTTTTAACATATGTACTCTAAGCCACACTTTCCAAGGCCATTCCCCTTGACCTCATCTCACACAGTGCGAGACCAGATGCTGAAAATCTGTTCTTATTTCTTTGCAAAGCTCTTAACGAGAGAGGTCACCACTGACAACTGAAACTGTCAGAAAACTGAGAAATTTCTCTTTACTTTGACCTCACTGTGGAGAAAGTGTCATTTTCCCACTTCTAAGTACAAGAGCATCAAACTAGATGGACATCCTGTCATACTCATCATCCTGTCCCTTCTCACTACCTGGTGGATGTGAAGTGTGCATTAGAATAAAAAAAATTTTTAAAAAGAAAAAATACAAATTAACATTCATACAACTACACAAAATTCATGTTTCCACTCTGACTTTTCTAACAAACCTCTCTCATCCTCAGTTCAACGCTCTGGAAGAGCCAAAGGTGAGAAGTACCCAACAAAACACACCCACACATGACCACCACAACATGTGTTGTATTCAAACATGTTGGTCTCACCAGCGTCTACAGAGTTTGAAACAAACACACTCGAAAACGTCAGAGAGTAGTATGATGTTGGTGTGTAGTCACAGGTTCGTGCTATTACATTTAATTTTACTGTAAATCCCTGTTCACACTTCGTTTCAGTTTTATTCTGTGTGGAATGCATTAGCATTAAAAATGGAAGTGCTTGACTACAATTAGTTACCAGCATATCTAACCTTTAATTGCCGGTTCTCATCACTCAGCTTGTTCATCTCAGCTTGCAGTCTCTTGCACTTCTCCTGCACTTTCTTCATCTCCGCGTCATCTGCTCCGACAGCGACAGGCACCGCGGCTGCCGATGACTCCGCCTTCACGGAGTTCATCACGGGGGCGGCTCGGGTCACCTCCACGTCATTCTGCCCAACAAAGAGAGGATGAGGTGAGGCCCAGCATGCCCTGGGCTAAGTATGGAGGTTAGCCTCTAGACGGAAGCATGAGCCAAAAGAAAGCCGGCCTTGTTCGAGGGCCCCGAGGCTCATGGTGCCAGATCAAAGAGACGAGCGGGAAAAAAAACAAAAAGAAAAAAAAAATACATGTCTTTCCAAAAGTCATGGTGGATGTGGCTTTGTGTAGTGGCACAGACAGCATGACAACATGAGGGGTGGAAAAAGAGTGCTGCATAGTATTAGATGAAAGTTGACAATTAGTACGAGGCAGGATCGGGGTTTTTCCTGGCTCAAAAATGGACCTTTGGGGAGTGACTACGCTCTTGAGGATGATTGGTCAGCACATAGTTAAGGCATTGAGTATTACTTAACAGAAGTTTATCCTGATCATTTTTGGCCATTTGTTAAACAAAAAACATATTTCAAGCTTAAGTAAATAAAACTACATTAAAACTAAAATCACAGTCCTGGCTATCTTCCTGGAGGGTGACAAATAAAACCCTCAGGACATCAGATCCCTCCCACAAGTCAGGCATTTATAACAAGGCCTACTAAGGCTCAGATAAGTTTTGGACTAAAAGATACTGAACAAGTAATGAAAACAAGGATGACTGGACGCACACCAACTGCATTTATTTTTTTCAGTCTTAAAAATGACCTAATGTGAGTCTACAGCTGAGGTTTAGAGGCTTTACTTATATATTTAGGACCCCACACACACACACACACACACACACACACACACACACACACACACACGCACGCGCAAAGCCCCTAACTAACCTAGCCAACTCTGTAAACAAAGTCTGAATTACTCTTTAAATTATTAGGACATACAGTGGAGGTACTAAGCTACACTAACATCATTTTCATTACAGCTTTCACCTTTTCTCACCTTGAAAAAGTTAGAGACTGGCTTTGTTATTAACGCAGAATTTCACATCAGCAGCGCAGACAAAGATAGCTGTTGAAATACAAAATACACTGACCAGCCACGATTCTTGTGCTCTGCAAGAACTAGATGCATGCTTAAAAAAAAAAGAAAATGCATCCAGTAATTAAACATTTACATACAACATTTCTCCTATGCTCAAGAATGTCAGTATTGCTTACGTATTTCCCTTTGGTCTTTATTTAAGTAGACAGGTGTGACAATAAAACACGTAGCTGTATCTTTCACTTTGTGTGACCTGCTACAGCCTGTTAAATGGTACACTGGCAGGTAAGAACAAACTGTAGATCTTTATCATATTTAAAACAGGTATTACAATCTTATTCAGTTCAACCCTTTTTTTGTATTTTCCAGCAGTACCACAACTGCTATCACTGCCAACACCTGGAGCTACCAGATGGTCCATTTACATAACAGTCGGTGGTTTCAGTGATCTGAGCAGAGCTGGGCAACAAAATGAATTTTTCAGAATTTGGAAAACTGGCAACAGAGCCCTGGTTGACAATTAATACATTAATTAATGTATTTTAGGAGAGACGTCAGGTTATGATTAGTTTTTATAAAAGCAGCACAGATTTCCCAAGTTTTTAAGAAATAATTTAGGGATTTTTTTTGATTGATACAAGGCTGGCATGACCCACACTAACATGTTCCTGTAAGAGGACGATGACCATCAGTACTCTGTGAATATGTTCCATATTTTAAACACTCACACAATACAATCCAGGAGGCACGTGCCCTGATCCGTCCTCAATTCATTCATAAAGAACTCTCTTCAGCTACAAAAAGAACTTGTGGAACAGAGCGTATAAGCCCTACAGATGCTTGTTCAGTATCATGTAGTCCCTGAGAGTACACAACGAGAGAAAAATAAGAGACATTCAGGGGATTTACAACTGCCAACATCATCTGAGTAAATATCAAGATTTAAAGATAACCGCGTACACAGCGATTTCAGCTATAGCTACTTTTACAAATAACTTCTCACAGACAGAAAGTTAGAAGCAGGTTTTTGGTTTTTTTTTGGATGAATATTACAGGGAGAGGTCTCACTTTTTCAGCAGGGGACCTGTAACAGGCCTCCCATCATGAAGCAGTACTGTCTGCACTTTTTTCACTAGGTGCTTTTTCCCCCCCTTTTAAAAAAAAAACAAACAAAAAACACAAAGGTCATTTCACTGCCTCTGTCCTTATTGCTTGAGCCAAACCACATCAGACTAGGTCTAGATAAAAACAACTGCAACAGTACATGAGACTGATCAATTTAAGGCCAGGTCTTTGATCTGGACTTTTCTTTTTTAACTGCCAGCACAACAAACAAAAAAAAAGTTTTAAACAAGGTTACGATTCAAAGTGACACATAGTGATGTCCTGACACAAATGAGAGGAAAATATTGTCTGGATTCTACTCAGCAGTCCCCATAATGAGAGTGAATGCAACTCAGATTTGCATATCATGGATTAGGAACTTAACCCGCAATATACACCATCAGGGCTACGTCCTATTTAAAATGAGGGAAATGTGCTCCTACTTACACACAGCTCAAAGCCATTTAACTCCAGCTGCTGGAAATAGGAAAATCATCCTAAGCAACACTGTTGCTACAAAATAAAACTTATTTAATCAGCTAACACTGATAAGTTGTGAAAAAGTAAAAGCTGCTACCAATCAGATAATCAGAATCTGTTCACTCACAGTTTTTTGGTCGTCTGGCCTGCAGTATTGATCTGACCCATTTAAGCGTCCACCATCTTTACCAACCTGACATGGTTTCAGATGTATATAGAACCACGGCTCCATGTGCAGCGTCTCAGCTTGAAAACCCTCACCTTGCTATTCTAACTGCATCTAGTTGCTGAACATCGTTTCAGCTGCAAGATGCTGCAGAGATCTTACACTGTGCTCTCGGCATAGGATGGTCACGCCAACACTATGCCAGATATTTTAACAATTCCTTCAATTTTTATTTTTCTAGAGTTTTTAGTAACAAGTATTCCAGTTCAAGCAGGAACTCTGATCGGTGCACCTTACCACTTTATCATTTTCAGAAGGCAGCTCAAAGACGCATCTCAGCTTGGAGTCCATGAGATCATCTGGCTTTGCATCTTTCCACTAGTGAAGATTTAAAAAAAATAAATAAATAAATAAATAAAAGCATGTTATTCATTAACTTAAACTTTTAGCAGATGGATTCTGTTCACACATGCACACATTAAAACTGTGCCAACTACTTCACGTTATATGTACATGCAATGTAGCCTTAAATCTATATTACACAAAACATGCACAGCTTCATTTCTTCATGTTTATTTGAACTATTTAACACATTTCCAAAATGGCACCTCCGATGACTCTGAATTTATAAAGAAATAAAGTACAAAGTAGAAAAGTATACTAACAGACAATAAAACAGAAAAGTAACAGAAGGTTAATTCACAACATGAGACTCCGTTTTATATATCAGCAACAGTCAGACCTCTGTTTGTCTATACTTCCTGAATTTTGAGCCTCATTCAAAACAAGTCAGTTCATGAATACAATGAGGAGGTATGTAGAGGTTTTACTGGCTGACCGAGTCTCTGCTGTCCCCTGGTGGATAACTGCAGAATGCATCTCCATTTGTTTGAAAATGACTACTTAGAAGGCAATTAACTGAGCAGATGACAATAACCCTTCAACTTAAAGTTTAATGAACAGTAAAAGACTTTCTACTATCAAATGTTATACATGACATTTTTTCATTGAGTCAATCAAATTAATATTTTAAAGCACAAATCATGTGCATGCGATACTGTAACTCCTTTTACCAATAAAGACTGTACAGTAATGTTTGTTTTTACATATAAGGAAATGTGGAAGGACAGAAAAAACAGAAACAAAAAAGATGACTTTTGATATGTTCAGACACATTTAAATAGGGATTTTTTGTTTAAGCTGATCAACTGTTTTATGTGAAAGAATTCAATAAGTGTTAAGTATTAAAAAAGATTCAATGCAGACTAATTTAACTAGTAAAGTTTACGGTTTTAGTTCGTGCAAACACTGCAGTCATGCTTCCACTTTGACACATTTAAATGATTTAGGAGCTACGTAACCAAAGGTGCACCTCTGTGTTATTAGCTGCAGAATTATAAGCAAAATAATTAGTTCAAAAGTAAATTACAGTCACTTACCAATGAATCCATGTCAGTGACATTTGGCGGGGCGAAAATCGTCTGCACCATGAATTTGTGTTTACTTTTCTCATTGGGGTCATAGTCAAAGGGCTGTAGCATGACTGTAAAATAGAGATGAGAAATATTTGAATAAAAGCATGTCGATACACAGAAAACAGACCACATAAACAGTCGGCATACTAAACACCAGAGACGGCCTGTGATAACATCCGAGGCATTGTTTTTCAAGCATGTGTTTTTTGTTTTGTTTTTTTAATTCATCGGTGATTTTTCCCTCTTTATTAAACTTTTATTAACAAGGATCCCTTTGCTTTTAAAAACAAGTAAATTTACAGTTTTTCCAAGATACTCTGGAGGTTGGTTGTTCCAAGCATCTTTAGACCTTCTCAGTGTTCCTTTATACTTCATGCAGTTAAGACCAGAACACTTTGGGGGCACACCATCTCCTGGAGGAGTCCTTATTGTACTTGTGCTCTGTTGACTGTGGTTGTGTGAGACCAATCAGGTACTTCCCCGATGACACTGAAGGACTGATAAGAATCCAACTTTAGCAGCTCCTAAAAACATCTGACAATATTCTCACAAATGATCCAACCAATGTTGAAACTCAAGTTTCAACATTGGTTGGATCATTTGGATCAAACTCAAGCCTGAATTAAATTAATACACACGTCAGCAAGGCAAACATTCACAAGAGGCCCATTTTAGGATTCTTCCCCCCCGCCTTAAATTGGTTCATTAAAAGATCTATCGCGTTTCAAAAGGATGTCATCTATTTTCCAATTTAATTCAATACAAGCTCGCAATGTCATTGTTCACTTAAAGCATCAAAGAAATGCAGCCTTCTAAAACTTTAATGTATGGCTATTTCTGCACACAAACATTGAAATAATGCCATTTGTTATACACTAGAGTGGTAATGTTTGCAAAGAACAAACAGAAGCAATCCATTTAACCATTATGGCACATTATGGAATTTAAAAGCACAGTAAACACTATGGAGACTATGCTGCAGAAGTGCTTTGAGACATTTCTACAGACATTCACATTTACATTCACATGTAGTAACGCTGAGCACGCTGTAGCTCAAATAACTTTAAGTTGCTAAACCTGCTGGAGGAAAACTGTCACCGTTTTAAAAAACAAGCGACCCATTTTTCTTTCACTGCAGTGAGTTTGAAACAGTGCTGCAGACAATGCAGGCAACTGTCTTTAAAATGACTCTGATCAATCTTAATAACCAGCCAAATTGAAACCAATCTGGCTAAATAAAACAGAAACCCCATTTTGCCTGCAGCCAAATTTACATACCAAAAAAGATGAAATTATAACCACTAATCAGAGAAATGTATTACTTCAATTAAGATGCTATATGGGCTGCTTTCAGAAGCCCTCCGTTAATATTCCTCATTATGACACATTTCTGTTAGGCCCCAGAGGCCTAAACACAACAAACTGATGATACTCAAGCTACCTTAATGTCATCAGCAACCATAAGATAAACCAGCATGGTGATCTATGAATTATGGTATTTATAAATACCCTCTAATAACCCAAAATTAAAGTACTCTACATATGCAATTATGACCATTCTGAACTTAAACACAAGCACTACCTAGTTAGACGACAGTGTTTATCTGGGCTCTACCCTACCTGACTTGGTTTTCGGTCTTCTTTGCATTATGGCTTCTTTCCTGCTGTGTTTAGTGCAAATTTCAGTTGTTTTCACCCAAAATGTTAAAATTCAAAAGATATAGTAATGTATAGTATCTTAGATATGTGAACTTGCTTAAAAGAAAACTGCTGAGATAAGGTCTCTGGCACAACTTCATCTACTCCAAAAGGTATACGGAGAAGACAATAAAGTCAGAAGAAGTTAAAGCTCCAGGAACTCTTGTTGTACACAGACCAACTTTATTGCTTGTTGCCTTGAGGGTCACCACAAAAAACACAATAAAGAAAACATTTTAAAAACAGCATAGGTCACTTTGACTTTTTTCCCCCCCTAACCAAAAACTCCAATTGAGCATGTGGGCTTGTTGACCTGTGACTAAACATTTCCTTTATTCGCTTTCCCCTCCCACTCAGTCCGTAACTACATATTCAAATGGGCAGTAAAAAGACAGTTGACAAATAAAAACTTACCAAAGATGTTGACACTTGCTCCGGGATCGATGACGCCGCTGTTTGGCCGTACACAGTACCTACGCGGCGCTGTTGTTTTCACTTTGAAACACACTCTTCTGTCAGAAGGGTTCTTCAGTTTGAGGTTGGTGGTGACTACATCTGTAAAAGGGCCTGGAAAACAACACACACACACACACACACACACAAAAAAGGAGCAGTGTTAGCTTTGTATTTTAGAGCACAGTCTCCAACACTGGTGTATGGTGCAAATCCAAAATTCTGAAAACTTCACCGATGTCTGAAACTCCAAAAATTATGCTTTTATTCCCCCCCAGTAAGTCAGCAAGATTCAAAAAAGCCACAACACTGAGGAAGATGGTTGCATGTTTACACAGTAGTTCAGAAATTCAATATTTCAGGTTACACCTCCTCCCTGGAAGACAGAGAGGCATGCTGTGTTTTGGTGCCTTCAAAGCGACATTTAAAAAGATTAGCTGAAAAATACTGATACATAATTCAATTGCAACAACATGATTAAGAATCCTTATTGAATAGCAAGTTTCTTGGCTTATAAAAAATAGAAATCCATCAGCTTTGAAATTCTGGACAGATTTTGGTGCAAGTTTGTTTTGTTTGTTTGTTTGTTTTTTTTGTTTTTTTACTAGAGAAATGCACACCTTCATATCATTTTTATTATTTTGATAAACAGTTTTTTAGGCTTTCTGCTCCTTTTCACACTATATTTGAATTTATGTGAAAACAGCTGATAAAACATTAGTTACCAAAAAGGAAAACGTCAGCTTTCTTATCGATAAACCGATGGCAGTCAACAAGGATGAGTCATCTGTACATCTCTCCTTATAACATAGGCTTTATGAAGACATGAGCGCAATTTAGACTTCTGCGAAAAATCTACGTCTGAATTTACGACATAACCAGAAACCCCATCTTAACCCTACACTGTCCAGTCTTTGCAGGCTGTGTCGACCCAACATGTAGTTACATTTCTCAGGAGGTGCACATCAGGTTACACACAAAGTCACGGCAAAGGATTAAAAAGTTTCTGGTTGTGACATAGATTTCCTGTTGAAGCATAATTCAGGCAATAGTGTGGGAGCAAGACACCAATCTTCACAATTTGGCGATGTTAAAAAAAGAATCTTTACTTATTTTTTTTTTCCTTTTTAATAACTGAATAGACTATCCAACACTGATGGTGGGGTGGAACAACCTATGAAAGCACAACTTTGCTTGGGATCTCAAAGATTACCTCTACTTCCTGTGTATCGCTCAAGTGATCACCTGAATCAATTACGGTTCCTTCCCCCTCTCTCCAAAACAGCTAATTTCATATAGACATCCCATGATGATGCTGACTGGTCACGTATCAGGAGATCAAAAGTTGCACAACAGCTCACCATCTTGTGACAGCACTGGCTTTAAATTAGGCCCTTAACCACGGTCAGCACTATCGAGCACTGATTGGAAATATCATGTTGAAAAAACAACTTCTTGCCAAGTCAGAGGTACCCCAAACTCGATCAGCACAATTAGGCCAAGAGCCTGGACAATGTCTCATGATGTTTGGTTAGCTGGGAGCACAGCATGGATGTTATGAATGATGTTTATAGAGTTTACCTGCCAGACAATTTGCAAGCTGTCCATCATGCGATTATTCTGGTGTCACAAGTGTCAAAATATCCAAATTTGTGAATTTAGACACAGCTACAACTTAATATTTGTTTATGGGCTCCGTTTACAGCTAACAGGTGTACATGTTCATGCATGCAGAAAGTATAAAAGATGGACTTTACTAAAGTGACCTCACCCACTGTTTAGTGACATCTCGTCATGGAGCTTCAAGTTCAGGATTTTCAGCAGATGATATTTTGGCGTTTTGAGCCTGGTCATAATGATGGAGCGATGGATCCAATGCCGCACCGTCACTGGCTAACAACTTATGTTTAACAAGTTGCAAAGCAACTTGCTAACCAGACAAGGACTGAACTGCTTGTTGTGCATCACTGTGAAGCTGATGGTGGACTCTGGTCCAGGTTACGGTTTCCTAGGTAACAATCTAACGCATTTACTACCCTGTCATATGTCAATCAACAGTATCCCACTTTGTGTTGCCAGTGTTTCCCTTTACCCATAATCACCAAATTTCACCGGCTTTTCATGGTCTCTGGGCAACACATCGCTGGAGATCGTTCCCCGTGTGGACACAAGTTTAGCCAGTGAGCGTACACGGGATAATCCTTTGTTCTGACACTAATGACCAAAATGTACAAAAGGAAAAATGCTTACTGAGGTCACAGAGGGGAGGAACTGAGGGCTTCTAAACAACCAGAAGTCCTTTTACAGCCAGAAGAGTTCACTGGCTTTAATTTTCAGATGTGGAAACTAGGTCCATCATTCATACAGTCTATGACTATGGAAAGCCTTACAAACAGTGTAAAATGCAAATTCATTTTTTAAAAGAATCATATATTACTAATAAATAAAAATCTATTACCCAATAACTGCCATGCTCTAAGATTTACAATGCATGTTTTTTTTTGTTTTTTTTAGATATATGAAACATCTAGATCCAAACTAGATTTTTTTTTATTATTAATCTTTGGGATTTAAATTTTCCCAAAGTTTTGACATATCGGCATCATTTTTACACTTCTAAAAATACCAGAACAAACCAAGAAACAGAAATATTCTTTCTACTTCCACAAGTTCTAAAGCTTGGCTTTATTTCTGGAGTTCAAAGTCAGCATTTAGCCTTCATTCACTGCCCTGAAAGCTAAGAAGCAATGCGTGACCAGAACGGAGTGGCTCCACCCAGCTAATACCAGAATGTACACTTGTGTGCCTACTGGGGTGTTTTGCATTTTTTTTCTTTTTCTTTAAAAAAACAAATAAAAAAAAAAAACTGGTGAGTCAAACTACAAACTGAAAAACCTCATTGTTAATGGTGTGTACTTCGAAGACCTTTGTTCTTGCTACACAGATGAGTCGTAAAGAATGACTTGCTTCCTGACATAACAATACCAGGTTATTCAAAAAAGAGCCTACCTGTAGTACCAGAAACAATGTCTATTATCGCTTCAGCACTATGATGCTGGAAAGACAAGGTAAAAACCATGACTTTTCTATTTTATACACCTAAACAGAAAACGAGCACAGATGAGTATCTGCTTCTATAAACTGGAAATTAACTGACTCCAAGATATTTCTACCTTGCGTGTGTTTTACACACTGATCACTACTAGACTAAAGCCTAAAACTGGAAAAAAGTTGTGTGCATCAGATATCCCACCCACATACTGTAGCTGGCATCCACTGCCCAACACTGAGATGCCACCTTTGCTCGAGCAGCATTAGCAGCACCTCTCTCATCTTGTTGCATGTATGCTGAGTTAGGGTCCCCCAGGCCAGTCCTGCTCTAAAAATACCAACCAAGGAAAGGAGGGCTGCCCCCTCTAGCTTGCTGGAGGAGTCCCAGCAGAGGCTCTAAAGCAGTCCAGCTCTCCGATACATGCAGACCGATTTAGCTCTGTCTCTGTGACAGTAAAGCAGTTTTGGTCATCTTCCGTCTCCTCATACTGCTTGTTGAAATCAAAAACTGAAGCCACTTAAATCTGGGTCATGTTCCTCCTAAAATCCAAAAAAAAAAAAAAAAATGGGGGGGGGGGGGGGAATCCACAACA
>VVHJ01032049.1:0-13850 GCA_015107715.1 Tylochromis polylepis
TGGTCTATGTCAGTATTTCCAGTCATGGAGTACCCAAAGCTAGCGGGCATGTAACTGGATGCCCATTTGCCCTCCAGGCGCTGTGAGATAAGGCAAACATTTCAAATTAAAAATTTATCTTTTGGCTCTTGCTGCTATAATAGTAAACTTCCTTTCAGTTAAAAATTATAGCACACCAACGTGACTGGGAGGATACGGGAAGGTTACATCCATGTGAGCAGCAGCAGTGGTCAGAATTTAATCTTGTTATCTAAATCAGTTTATTTGAAAGTGAAACTAAAACAAACATAACTAAAATAGCTCTTACATCCATTCTTTTGAATGTCTACTCAGGGTTTTATAGTAATCCCAGACTAACTGTGAACCAGTTTCAAGACGAAGTTTAAGTAAAAACTTTATGTTTGCTGTATTTTCAGTCCAGATCTGAGGTTAGAATCACTGGTTTCAGTATTCTTTGCCTGTGACTACTTCAGAGGGTGGGCAGGATTTTCACTGTGTGCAGTGCTTCACACCATAAACACTAAAGAAAAGTCTTAAAAATGAAAACAAGGAAACATGGTTGTCACATGTATAACATTTAAAAAATCCAACTACTGTAGAAATCTAATTATAAGCAGGTTACTAAAGTGTATATAAACACAGTGAATGGAAGGGGCAGGTGTGGTATTTACCTGGGATGATGATGCTTTGGGCCCCTGAGGGCTGCCATTATGGATGTAAACCAAGCCATTATGGTCGGGGCCTCCATAAGGAGCAGAGATGGCCACATCTGGAGAAGAGTGGAGGGAGATGTGGAGTGGGTAAAGAACTACTGTGTAGCGGTCAAGGTGCAAAGCAGCTGATGCAGATACTGAATCATGGATACTTCAGCAAGGACCTGTGTCTGTGTTTGTATACATGTGTATGCATCTGTGGACAAATTTCAGTTTCAAACCACTGTTTCAACTGGTCTTCATCATCAAAGGGATATGTGGGGCTTGATTTGGTTAGAGGTTCACTTTATCCTTACAAAGACAGAAAGAGCTAAAACACTGGGGGGTGCTCTCTGTTACCGTTGTAGCCATCCATGTTCAGGTCTCCTAGCGCTGCAATGGCAGAGCCGTATCTAGCGTAAACCTCTGACCCAGTGAGCAACTGAGGTGGCTGGAAGGAAAATCCGCCCCGACCAAGATAGACAGACACCTGGAGAACGAACACACACACACACACACAGAGGAAGAAAGCACACACACACACACACACACACACACACACACACTTTTAATAAACTGAAGGCTGAATATACTTTGCTCATATTTTAAAAAGATTTAACTTTTGCCTTAAACTTGTGTTACAGTATTAATATTTTAAATAGCTTCATACTTCGGGACCCAGATGTTAATTTTGTAATGATGTCTTACAAGCTGATGAGTTTCCAGCTAAATATATTTGCTATCTTTAATAGAAAACACAAAGAAAGCACGGTTCACCTAATCTATCAAACTCTGACTGCTGACGTTCATATTAAGTCAAAGATACTTGAAGGAATCCAACTGTAATCTGTACAGTGGAGCAATTTTTACAGTGCGAGTATGTATGTATGCACATAAGCAACAGATGCTCTGTGTGTGCCCACCTGTCCCACCTCCCTCAGTTTTCCATCTGAGCCTCTGTCCATGAAGAGAGGAGCTCCAACAAACAGATCCATATTACTGATGGATGGATGAAACACAAAATAAGAACACCAGATCACTTATTATTTGATTATACTCATTTAATATAGCACCTGCATTTTATATTTATAAGTAAAACACAGTGTATCATATTATTCTAAGGGCAACGCGGTTGTGTCTGTCATCCTTTACATTCCTTTGTGATCTGTGTGACACTAAGAAGAGCGCTTGCAGAGAGGACAGAGATGGCACAAGAATGGGTGAAAAGGCTGATTAAAGAAACTGATACGTTGAGTAATCTTATTGCTCAGTATGGTGCGATTTTATCTCAGCCACAAAACATTGAAACTTTTCTTTGTTTTGCCATTTTACTTCAGAAGGTATCATGCAGTATTGTTCCATCTACAACAGCGGAAAGACTTAAATGTCACTCAGAAGACATCAGAGCTGTGTCGCCTGGTACATCACACCAACTCTAGTATCACATTTCCACATTAGTACCCACATTTCACACGCTCTGATCTTTGCTAGATAGATTTTAAAAATTTTCCTGACACTCATCATTTCCTCTTTCTTGAAAGCACCAATAGCGAATAACCAGCTGTTTATCATCATCAACCAGTTAACACAATACTCTCACAACAGGAGCAAATAGGAACAAGCAGTCAGCTTGTGTTTGTATGCTGAACAGAAACACTGATGAGATGGTCAAACACCCTCTGAGAGGTTAGGTGGTTGTGTTTTTCACCACTTCCTTAAAGCAATGGCATTAGCACCCACCTTCTCTCACACCACTTATTTTGGTTGTCACACAGCGCTTTATATATAAACAAGTGTGTGAACCACCACAAACTGTGCAAAGGCTCTAAACACTCCAGACTTAGCCACGTTCTGGTTTCACTTAAAGGAGGCCATCAAAGCTCAAGCTGACAGCAAAGTGAACAGTGTTGAAGTTCCTGAGTGTTTCCAGAGGACAAAAGCAGTTGTAAAAGTCCTCAATGTGCTTTTAAATTACATACCCAGGAGCTCTTGCAAGAGAAAATGACAGAGCTCAATTCATCGAGTCCATCGAGGGTACAAGTACACCAATGTCTACTGTAGAGACGCGTTAATTAAAAATATCTGCCATTCATATTTCAAAAGACTACCCAAGGTGGACAACCATTAGATCTCCTAAGCGTCGACTCTTTTATTTTAATGGTGAGTGGGAAGTCGGCTTCAGATATTTAAAGACCCAAAAAAAAAAAAGAATGAATAAGAAAAATGGATTCATGTTTAAAATGTAGCATTAACACAGCAGAAAAGACACACACACACAGAAAAAAAATAAACATGTGACCACTGGACATGACTTCATACCCTCAACTGCCACCATTTCCAGCCAACTGCACAGAAAGCCAGTTCAGTGGAAATATTTTGTCATCCTATTGTTGCACTGTGGTGACAAAAAACTGTTCTGCCATAAATTCCATGGATGGCACGGTGCTGTATGGATCTCTACATACAGAAGAATATATCTGTTCTTTTGTTGGAGGACTTGTCTTAAACCACAGACAGGGAAATTGTGTGAGGACACACAAATACATACTCACCCATCATTGTTGACATCAAAAGCCGCAACTGAATGTCCAAAGTACGCAGCCATCTACAAGGTGAGAGGGAAGGAGAGTAGAGGAGATGGAATAGTGAGTTTACACAAGAAAGCACACAGTCACAAATATTTTGGTTTTTATTGAAGTATATTATATTAGCATTACAAAATCAAAAGTCAGACTACTGTGTATTTGCAGGGTATCTGGGCAACATCAGTTTAAAGGCCTTTTGAATTTAATACTCTTTAGGAACTCCATGTTAATGTTATATCGCTGTAAACAGTTGTGATGTAATGGCTGCACCTGTGATACACGCTAGAATGATGTTTCTCCTCATAAAGAAACACAGTCCATCAGCAGCTTCTGCGTGAAATAAGAGGCCGTTCTAAAACCACAACCCAGTGACTACCACAACAACAAACATGATATCAGAAGTGAGCTCGCATAAACAGACGAAATTCAGAGAGGTTTGACGTCAGGGAGAGGCGTTTCTCTCTTGAAATAGAAAGCAGGCAGCAGGAAACTGATAAAAGTGAAGTTACAAGGTTCAGAGGAGAGTTATGGTGGACAGACAGGAAAATGAAGAGGAACTCATAAAGTCAAGTGATGACAGCCTGTTTTCCTCCCCACCCTCCTACCCCTTCTCCCCCTCTGTTCTAGATCTGCATCTGGAGCAGTTTACATCCTGATTTAAGTTCAGTGTTAACAGGATCTTCTACACCTAAAAAGATCCAAAACCTGGTTTCTCCATCCCTTCAGAACAACCAAAAAATAATAATACAGTGGACACAGTAGCAGCTCTCATCTTCTTACCATCTGACACTGAGCATCACTAAAAGGCATCCAGCACTTTTCTTCGTGGTAGCAGGAAGAACTGCTCTGTTCTTCTGACATTTTTGGTGTTTTATGGCAAACTGAATACACATTTGCAGCTCACCGAGATGCTTTATGTGCAGCTGAATATAACACCTCTGTGTAGCCATGATCAATCATTTTAATCAGTGTAATAAGTAAATATTATCAGCTACTTGAAAGTAACTGCTGGTGAACAGCTGATTAATAAGCCACAATCAGACCATATTTCACAGCAGTTTCAAAATGGTATAGTACATGCAGCTGTGGCTTTCTGTGTCACAGCGTACGGCTGTCCCACGCCTCACCTGTGACCCTGTGAAGTTGATCATCGACTCCATGACTCCGCCATTAAAGATGTTCACCTAAAACATCGAAAACACAACACAGAACAGCAGCTGTTCACTTAAGAAATCCCCATTAACATTCTCACAATAGTAAAGCATCTTCTGCTTCTGTCATTGACGTTATACGTTTACAGTAATAACACAGAATCTGTTGAAGCCAGCTTTGTCCACTGGTTCCCAACCTAAGAGTACGGCCCCTCTAAAAGTTTACCAGATGTTATGAAAGGAACGGAGAAAAAAAAAAAATCGGTTTCTGTTGTATAACCTTCTCTGATCTTTGCCACTTATTCACTTATGCAGTAATAAGCCAGTTTCACTTGTTTATAACAGCCCACATCAGCTGCATTATGCTCTTGGCTCCAACAATTATTTAAAAATTAATCAACAAATGTTAATATTTGTATCTTGGACGTGACTCTGAACTGCAAGATTAAACCTGAGAGAGATTTGTATTTTGTTATGTCTTCTATTCTTCCTCTTTTCTATACACAAGGTGTACCAACCTGAAGACGGTGCTGTTTTTTTAGTTTATTTTCCTGTTTTTTGCAATGGAATCTCAAGCCACAATGATTAATATTTAACAGCAAGCTTATGTTTCCTAATGAAAAGATCTAAAGTGTGGGCTTATTACTCTTACCATACATAATGAACATAATCAAGGAGCACTATGGTTGTGATCTAAGGAGAATTGAAGTCTCTGTAACTGAGAACTCTGAACTCTCAATAACAGTTTGCTTTAAATTGTTATACAACTAGATGAAGTGAAACCACCAATCATCCAATCACAGCTTGAGTTTGAGAGACTAACAGTGAATATCTGAAGCAGAGCACTAGCTGCTAATTGTTGGTTAGATGTTATGAACCACTCTGCCTAAAGCCCTGAGGTAGGCACACTCACCGACCACAGACTGACTGTATAATATCCATGTCCCGCACTCTGGAAGCTCTAGGACAACAGCCCTAACTTGGGATAGTTCAGAGAGTGAGAAGTGTGTGAGCTTTTAACACTTACATAACCCAGCGCCTTCTCCCCCCGCGGTACTCCAGTCACAAAATCTGTGGAAGCATAAAAAGTTGCGCACATTTATCATCTAACTACAGATGTGACTTTCTTTTTTTTTCCCCCTCTCTGCTATTGCTTCAAATATTGTTGTTAAATATAATTATGTCATTGACTTGGTGTATTTGACGATCCAAAACCCAACACTGTTACATTTACTGTGGCTTTAAAAGGGAAGCCAGGCGTCCTCAGGACACTACCTTTAAAAACAGAGCATTTAATTCAAGCCACCGTGAGCCTTTTCTAAATAACTGTGTGAAAACTGTGTGAACAGTTCACACTGGAGTATTTGCAGTACACCTGCATTATATAAATCCCCTTGATTATCTCTCTTACCGTCCTTTCCATCTGCGTTGAAATCTGCAACTGTCACAGAGTATCCTGTGAACACACAAACACAGAGTCTCTCGGTCAGTCTGCAAACATGTTTTTCAAACTACTCTGCTGTTATCTAAATGTTCTGGGGCTTGATCGGTTCGAAAAATGTTCAAAGATGCCTACGGACCTCTAAATAAGAATTTGTATAATATATTGTATTTTACAGGCACATTCTGAATAGCTGGACACACTAGAAAAGTTCATCCTCTGTGTTTGGAGTCTCTCGAAGCTTGCAGGCGCCACGTTGTAATTTGTGTAAATGCCTTACTGTTAAATCTGATTTCATAGTTTTATATTTGACAATTATTTAATTTTACACATACAAAAACCTCAAGCAACAAATTTTTATCTCTTTATACCAGGTCCTGCTTGTAGACCAGCACTAATATGATGATCAGAGGCTACATGCAAAAGATGGATCTCACCCATTGGTTAGCAAAGACCTGTGAGACATAAACATATAAGTTATGAAAATGTGACTGAAGTGTGTGTATGTGATTGTGTAGTTACCAAGATAACTGTCATCATACTGGGCATTGGCTGACTTGGTGGAGAGCGTGTTTCCATAACGGGTGATGTAGTCATTACTGGGGCGGTTTAAAATCTCTGAGACGTCATCAGAGATCAGCTGGCCTGAAGAGAGAGGAGGAGAGAGAAGAACAGAAAAGAAGGAAAGAAAGAAGAGAGGGAATGGAGAAGAACAAGAAGAGCAAAGCAAGACAGAACACAAGGAAAGAGCGAGGATAGAGAGCAAAAAACAAAACAAAAAAACACAGAAAAGGAAAATGTTAGAGCACGGGAGACAATAAAAGCGACACACCACCCCAGCAATTTAGGGGAACAGAGCAAAAATGAAGAAGGTAAGGAGCAGAAAGAAAAAGTTCTTTCACATGTGTGTTTACACGCTGATACACTTTGGTGTAGAGAAAAACCAAAAAACATACAACTTGTAATTAAAGGTGCCACAGCGACGCAGCGTTAACAGCTATCTAATCAGAAACAACAGTGTGGAGTGTGTGGTTGGTTGTGTAATTGTGAGTGCTGGCTCAACAGGAAACAATCATTAGGCTAACACAGCGCAGGAAGACCATGACCATAAAAAGGGGGGGGGATTGTGTGACTGACTCAGCGTTCAGGATATAATCCAGGTCACACCCTCTAATATCAGATGGCCAGACAGACATTACAACATGCAGCTGAGATATAGAAAGACACACACACGGCCTCATACCTACACCTGCTCATTAAACTCTTAAGCGTGTGATGGTGCATGCTATGGTCCAGTGT
Source organism: Tylochromis polylepis (assembly GCA_015107715.1). Taxonomy (NCBI): domain Eukaryota; kingdom Metazoa; phylum Chordata; class Actinopteri; order Cichliformes; family Cichlidae; genus Tylochromis; species Tylochromis polylepis. Next base: position 7,169 of record VVHJ01032049.1, read on the forward strand.
GAGATGGTGCAGTGAGTAATGCTGTGAACGACAAGTTGAGACCAGTGTGTTTTTCCTACAGCTGTTTACATTCTGATCAACTGTCCCTGTGAAAACTACGCTACAGACAACATCATAACAACACAGATTTTGTTCATTAGGTTTTAATCTGAGTTACTTTTTTATCAAAGTAGAAAAAAAACCTGTGGGTTCTTCAACTCCACCCACACACGCTGATCAAATTTGCAACAGTTAAAATGAATTTTATGCGCAGCTCACAAGCAAAACACAATAACTCTGGATAATACTATTATTATCCAGAAATTTTCTTTGACTTTTTCAGAACCAAATTTGAATTTGAAAACAAAGTCCACTTCAGTTAAGAGTCATAAAACAATAGTTATTCCTCTGTATTCCAGTGGATAGACTCAGAAAAACAACCTTACTTAAAAGTACTTAACGTACCTCAAAAATGTATTTAAATACAGCTACAGTAAATGTTCTCCTGCCCCCAGTCCCCACAGTGACACAGCACACACTGCTCATGCTGATCAAGCAGCTTTTAAAACCACTGACAGCTGAGCTGAAAGCCTCAACGAGCAGCAGACCATGTTATCAACGATGTGGAGGGATATACAAATGCCTTTTTGACACAGTGTTCTGCCTGAATGCTCTGTCATAGTCTTATTTGTTGCTACTTGTCATTGATAAAAAGGTGTCAGTCTCTGTCTGTTCACCCTGAACTGGTAAAAAAACAGAGAGAGAGGCAGTGAAAACAGGGCTGGCTGGATGACCTGGAAATGAACTGTCTCTCTTCATGTGTGAGTCACCACACCTGCTTTAAGGTGGCAGCAGGAAACACACACATGCCTACACGTAGTCAGTGTTACACTCACCCTGCCAGTAGAAGCTGCCAGGTCCTCCCACCACCACTCTGTTGTTGTTCTGAAGACATTAAAAAAAAAAAAAGGGAGGGAAAGAAAAATCCAGATTTTTGCTTGCACTCCTTACTCAGTCTCATAGTAAAAACACATTATTTTTCCAAAGGGTTAACAGTTCCAATTACTGAACTAGTGATTCAGTACAGATGCTCTCCTGAACGGGATCATATCCTCGCCCCAAATCTTTCATTTCTACCATTATTAATTTCTGCATTAAGTTGTAAGAAATAGAGAAGCAGTGAATTCTAGCTGCATGTGACACTACTGTACTAAAGCAAAAACCTCAAACTGATGGTTGATGATGGCAGTGAATAAAGGTTAATCTGCTGCAGCTGAAGACTTACTGCATTTTTATCTCCTGATTCAGAATCACTTAACTGTGCAGTGTATACAACATTCCTCAGCCTGTACTGTGTTTTCTAACTCTCATTTGGTCGTCCCTTTATGTATGGGAATGTCAGTCCACAGACACTGTATTGACTGAAGTACCAACAGGTACTGTTGGATTACAAGGAAAATTTGTACATTCTTGCACGATCTCCAAAGCATACATCGTAAGTACTACCGTGAGCCTATAACTTGAACTCGTTTTTGAATTCATGAACTTGTCTTACATGAAAAAAATGCTGAGAGAACTTTCTTTTATGAGCAAATGCTGTTATGCAGAACCATTTAAGGAAGCGCCAGCAGTGTGATGCTCGACTTGTTTAAAATCACCGTCCAGCAACAAGTTGTTGAGTTTTGTTGATTAAACAAATATCAATCAGCAAAACTCAATATTCAATTTCCTGGACGTGGCTCTGAACTGCAAAACTGTATCCAAGAGAGATTTCTCTCTCTTCATGCCTCTTCCTGTATATATAAACAAGGTACAAAAGGTATACCAAGATACACTCATTTAAAACTACAGTTTCTGCCACCTGTTCACTGCCCACAAAAACAAAATAAAGGGATATTAAAAAACATAAAATAAAATTCTCAGACACTAATCTAAACATTACTATTGGATTAGGTACTCATTTGCTTATTTGTAACAGTACTGACATCCAACTTCGCACAGCAGCAGCGCTGCAGACGGGTTGGCACACAGCCCCTCCCCTCACAAACTCCTGACGTAGTTGACAATGAGCGCTTTGAGCCAATTTACAAAACAAGTTATTTGGGGACAGCGTGTGAGCGCAATCCTACCTTAAGGAAATCGACACTGAAGCCAGCCTGGCAGAAGCCCTGCCCTTCTGGTGAGTTTTTATCTGGAGGAAGAAATAAAATACAAGGATATGATGATATATGATGACAAGATTTTCAGAAAGCATGACCTCTGATCCTGACCTTGAGGACGAGGTCACTGAGATTCAAACTCATTCAAGATTTTTTAGTAGACGTGCCTATGATATGAATTTCAAACTCCCATGTCGCCTTGTTCTCGTGTTCTCGCACTCACAAACTTGGGTGTCCATGCCGCTGGTAAAAACTAACAAACAAACTGCTTAAATATCAATTAAATACAAAAAACTAAAAACCAAAATCAAACACAAAACTTTAAAAGTGCAGCCAGTCGTTTTTTGAGGTTATTTAATATTTTATTATCTTTCTCCTCCTCCGCTGCTGCTGCTGTCTCGTTCCTCTTTTCCACCTCATCCTTTTCCTCCTTACTGAAGACTTTAGTTCAGCCTGAACTGAACCTAGGTCAGAGCCCTAACACGAAAATGTGCATAAACATGCTTATTTATTCCCGATATGGTTGAAATCGCTTATTTTCAGCAGATTAAAAATGCCACCATCTGATAATGAGCCAGCTGGTTATAAGCTAATGTTAGGCTTGAGTGTGCTAAAAATCAAACTTTTCCTCTGATAGACAGTTTGATTACATTCTCACATTGTATGACAGTTTATTCCAAAGTACCCAGAGTTCAATAATGTTACATAAATTTCAAAGAAAGTTTCACTTCCAGCAGCAAAAACCACCAGCATTTACTGACAGAACAGTTCAGCATCTCCTCAAAAATTTAATGTTTTCTGAAATATGTTTGTCCTACAGCGGCCACCGTAGCTAAGATTATGCACTTGAATTGGGAGGGGTAAGAACAGAATTCCACTGTGGATACTAGGAAAGGTAAGAAACAAACACACCTGTTCTGCAGGGCGAGTATTCGACTACCGCGCTTCCTTTCTTCAGGTAACAAGTTCCCACAGGCTCACGCTCAGAGACACCAAAGGTCGACCACTGGTAAAGGGGAGCACACGCCTACACAGCATACACACATGCACAAAACAAATTAATCCACTGACATTCAGTGCAAAAATGGTTGGTGTGTATTGTTGGTACAACTGTGTTTCATCCTCTAAGTCACATTAACTGTGGGGACTCTGGGAAGGTGTGCAGTGGATCCTTTCAGCCTTTCTGTTTCAGTTGTGGTGGAGAACCCACCACTGGCACAAACCGATGCAAAAATTTAATGATGTCTCCGACCGCGATGAAACAACAACGGTGAACGAAAACAAAATGAGCTGCTGTGTTATTCTTAGCTTATATGCACTGCGCTGTCCTCCATCTTACCACAAAGGTTTCAGGATTTTTTAGAACAACTCTGAGGCTCCTACACTGGAGAAGGCACTCTTTCTTAACACAAAACAGCACCCCCCCCCCAAAAAAAAGAGGTTCTAAATGGGCAGCTCCTGTGGTCAAAACATATATAAAAGTGTAGACTGACCATGAAAACAGTTTATTTTATCAGCTACACACTACAACCAGGATTTATAGGATTTTGAAAATTAGTACGTTTGACAATCCAAAAGTTCAGAGGTCTTCACTTCAGTGGGAAGAAGAAGAAAAAAAAAAAAGGTCCCGAGACAAAACATTCTGGGTACTTTAGACAGAAAGGTTCCGTGAGGCAAGTCCTGTGAAGAAACTACACCTTAAAATTTGAGTTAAGGTAAAGCATGAAGTTAGTGCTGTTCCTCAGACATTTTATGTGCCGTGTTTCTTACCAGAATGTGTTCTCCATCAGATCGCACTGAGGCACCGAACCATTGTTTGGATTTGAACTCCATCTTAGCCCCATTATTCGTCCTGTCGTCTGCAAAAAGAAAGAGATCATTGTTAAAGAATTTAAATTAGAGAACAGCGATGGCATATACACGGCCTCTAAATAAAGAGCCAAAATTGTGTTTAAACACACAAATACAAATTTGGAAATAATACTCAAGATGTTTGTTTTCCCCTTTTTAAAGCTGCAGCAGCTAGATATAGTTAAGACAACACTAGAGGAAAGAAAGGGTTGACTGTCTGGACTCCATCTTCATCAGGGAAGAATACTGATTGGTAAATTAAAATGTGACATGGGACAGTCTTTGTTAAAACTTTAGTGCAGCAGTTTTCCAATAGAAAAGCTCTGACATATGTTTAATAACGTCTGGGCAGTATACTTTTTTTCCTCCTACTAAGTACCATTCAAAGAGGGATAAACTTAGAATTCCGATAGACTTATGACACATACACAGCTGTGGCTATGAATGACTGTGAAACTCTCCATTCTGCTAACAGAAGGACAGACAGGACAAATATTTCAGGAGGAAAAACAGGAGACAATCAGACAGATCACAGCATGACCACGCCTGCATACCATTAATTATCATCTTAAGCACAGTTTTTCCTTATAAGCACTGAATGATGAACACGGCACTGAAATTTAATGTTTTGGGGTTTTTTTATATTGAAGACTGGCATAGCTGTCCTCTCCATTACACATAAGCACATCCCACGTGCTATGACGTTAGTTTTAAAAGGCTGCAAAATTCCCCCAGTCTCCCTATAAAGGTCATCTTTTCATGGACCTCTGGACCGCTGTATGACTTCCATTATAATCACTCACATTCTGCATCAGAGATTTAATTATAGACCTCAAACTTAAGCAAACAGCAAACACACACATTTTGTTTCAAAATGACCAAGTGTGCTATAGAGAATCACCAATGCTGATGAGAAGTGGGTCTCGCCATGACTGAGACCAAACAACACATCTTCTCTCATCTGCTCAATATGAGTCCAGATAACCTGGCCTTCTTTAGCACAGTACTGCATATAGACAGTTTATTAACACCAGCAACAGGATTTGAACTATAACATAAAACATCTGGAATTATGTAATGACATGCAATAGAAAGTATGCTTCATTTTTCCTTATAGTGGCATTTGCACACTGATGGCACACTACCGGTCACAGCAGATGGCCGCCCTTCCCTGAGCCTGGTTCTGCTGGAGGTTTCTTCCTGTTAAAAGGGAGTTTTTCCTTCCCACTGTCGCCAAAGTGCTTGCTCATAGGGGGTCATATGATTGTTGGGTTTTCTCTGTATCTATAATTGTACGATCTACTGTACATTATAAAGCGCCTTGAGGCAACTGTTGTTGTGATTTGGCGCTATATAAATAAAATTGAATTGAATTGAATTGAATTGATGACAGTCTTCTACACTACTGACAGTATGTGCCATCACAGCATTTCAGGCCTTTTTCGACTGCTCTTTAACAAAGTTCTTAAAATCTCAAAATGATCTGACTATATCTTCAGGTGATGACCAAAGTTTAATGAATGACTGAAAAACATTCAACAAAACAACCCAATGGAGGTGCTTAAATCATCTTAAATTGTGTATTTTGTGTCCACTTTTTACTTTTTCATTTAATGACATTCTTGTGTGTGTGCATACTGTACATATGAACACTTTGTACAGCACTAAAAGCTCTGTTTTAAATGTGCTTCATGAAGAAATGTTGCTTACAGTGTAAATGTACAAAGCTGTTATCAGTGTAAATGGCAGCCACTCTGAGGAATATAACACACAAATCCACAGGCCTGTAATTCCACAGGCTCCACTGACTGATACTGTATGTATAACAAGAATGCCGTCGGGAGACAACAGCTGGCATTTGACTGCTCCCAGCTGGAGTGAAAAAACAAACAAAAACATAACAACAAAGTGAGCTCTGAATTAGTAAAACAAAAGGACGACTCCCATATAAATCAGATAAATATTTATAAGCAATAAGAAGTTAAATATTTAAGCCCTGGCAGATATTACACATGGACAGTTTGGGATTTTCCCACCAGGACGGGAAACTCCGGCCTTGGTGGCACCAGCTGACTTCAAATTCTCAGACTCTCAGAGCTGTTTGGTTGATAAAAGAGCACTCTAGTGCCCAGCGGACACGAGGGATGAAGCACAAAAGGATTAGTTTCCCAGTTTGGCAATAACTTGCATCAGTCTTACCTAATCTGTAATTATGGTGGTGAATCAAGCAGCCATGATGCCAACTGTTTCCTGCCAGCTAGTTACCATACTAAAAGGACTGTCGCCATGACAACAAACTCAGACTGTTTGACTGTTTCTTGTTTGCTAATAGAGGACTTGACCAAAAAATTTGTTATTATCGACATTAACGTAGTGAGAACAACAAACCCTCCGAAAACACAAACCTCCACCAAGGCCGCTCACTCTCTCCTCACTTTTAGGGAAACAGTTTTGCATTTTCTATATATTCATTTTATTTTCCTTGTGCTTTTTAAATGTACTTTAAGAAGTTTGTACTTGTTTTTACTGCACTACAAAGTGAAGCCTTTCTGTTTGTCCTGTTGAAACACATTGTACTGTACCTGGGATCATTTTGAGTACATTTTTTTTTTTTTTTTTTTTTTTTTTTTTTGTAAAGGGGGGTTTTTTTTTTTTTTTTTTTTTTTTAATTTTTTTATTTTTTTTTTAATTTT
>VVHJ01032049.1:13870-24477 GCA_015107715.1 Tylochromis polylepis
TTTTTTTTTTGTGTTATTTTTTTTTTTTTTTTTTTTTTTTTTTTTTTTTTTTTTTACATGGATAAAGGGCGAGTAGCATTCATTTCATTGTTTAGTAAATTGTTTAATATCAATTTAAATCTTTAGTAATAAACATCAAGTGAAAGGTTTTGATCACAATTTTGTTTTGTTTTTCAAAACAAACAGAGATATTGCACATTTACTCAATTTGTTATGTATTTAAATGGTTATAACCAGTTACTGTACGTAACATAATATGTTGTAATAAAATTAATCAACTATACACATAAAGCATCCTATGACGACATGTTCCTGTCAGCCTGAAAACCTATTGTCATTTTTAGTAGCTCTATTGAGCATTACAGCATGAGCATTATTAATAGCGTTACTATCCCTTTCACCTTCAGAGCAAGCTTTTGACATTGAAGGAGAGGTCAGAGGTCAAATGTAACATCATATTTTAAATCTTTATACAGGATTTCCTATATGTTCACAATGCATACCACACTTGTAAGAATCGTAGTTTCTAAGTTATATGGCTTCTTTTCCACTTGAGACCAATAAATCATCAAGATGACCCTGAAGAGCTCATTTTGAAGGCCAAAATTTAATGGATTGTTAGCATGACTCCACTCTCCACCCTTGCAAAGTTGAATCAGAATTCATTCAAAACTTCTCCAGCTATCGTGTTTACAGACAGAATGACACCAAACACTACCAACAACATAACCTCCTTGACAGAGTTAACAACACGGAGAGTCTTCATTATACCAGCTCTGTGACACTGTGCTTAACTAACGCTCACATCTGCATGCTAGTATCGCTCATGATGTTAGAGTGCTAATATTTGCTAATGAGCACTAAACAAGCTGATGGAGACGCCCTTAACACATCCTGCTACGTGCTGCACATAAAAGCAAATATATTAAAACTATATACACAATATTCTTGAATAAAACAAGAATAAAACAAACAGAACAACAACAAAAAACTTGCATCATGGTAAGATGGCCAAGACAGAACAGACTAATGCTGAGTCTGGGTCATTGTGACACACACACACACACACACGGACAAATTCCAGTTAATTCTGTTCTCTGGTCCAGTAAGGCTTTGGCCAGCAATTACTCAGATCATCAACAAAGGCCTCTATTGTGGGGAAAAGCACACACATGCGCTCACACACACACACACCAATATAACTAGGCCACTGACTAATGACCAAAAGAGAAGAGTGTCACTGAACATGTTTGGTTTCTGTCTGAGTCTGCAGGCTCTCAGTGCTGACCATGTCTTGCTCAAAGGCATTTCAGAAGGGGAGGCACTTGCTGATCAATTTGACTGTAACATCAGGCTAGAAGCTGAACAAAGTCAAAAAGTAAACATCCTGCACTAGCGACCTGGTTTACAAGATTTACTGAGGCTATGTAAGACAAATTTACCTTTTATGGACATAAGAGGCCTGGAACAGGAGGCTGCATGAAGCCAGCTGTTCAGCAGGTATTCCAGCGCTGTAGAGCCTCGGCCAGAATCAGTTGATTAAAGACAGATATACATACAGTACATACCACTGAAAAAGCCAAATTATAATAGAGCTGAAGGTATTTTGAAAAAGTCTCCAGGTTTCCAACTAAATCCTGCACTATTCTATAATAGTATTATGAATGCAAAAGAACAGCAGCAAAAGCAATAGCGTTGCTTAACGCAACAGCCATTCCTTAGCATTTGTGGCTTTTAAAAGAAATTTACAGAGCTAAATCGTAGGTTTTGACTTAGAATGTCTGACATTATTTTACTGGAAAATGAAAGCAGTTTCATTACCTGTGGAGGTAAAGATTTCTCCCCCTGTGTATTTTCAGTTTTTTATTCATGTGCCACTCAAAGTGTATGTGCCAAATCTAGTGTCAGATTTTTCAAAGGAGGCAGAATTTTCTCTGTTGGTTTAAATGGTGAAAGAAACATAAAATATATACTGCAAAATGAAGCTGCACTTAATCGTTCTCCTGCTTTGTGCATGAACTCTGAATCCTGCTTTAACACGACACTGCTTGTATTCTATGTCTGCAAAGAGCTTGTGCACGTGCAACATTGACGCCATGCTGTTTGTGTTGTGTCTCTGGAGGGGGCGGGATGACACTGTTTTGGAGTGTTGTGCGGTTTGGGTTTTTTTTTAAACTTCCTATTTTCATGGTTGAGGTCTCCCACAGAATACCAACCAGGCTCAACTACACAGCCTCGCTCAAAGAAACACATACTGCCCTGTCTCCGGCTATTTACACTTCCCTCATTCCGTTTAACGCTTTGTCTTCCATGTCCTCTTTTAATGGAACTGACAGAAAGTGTGGTTCCAGTTTAGGCTAAAATATGTTTGGTATGTATACATTTGACAAGAAATCTCCAGGGTAAGCATAGAAAAAGTAATTAATTTCCCTAATTACCAAATGCACAAACAGCTTTAAAATAACCTAAACAATAGAAAATCTGACACGTACGATAACATTGCGCCACGTTTCATCTACAGATCACATAAATGAAAGATGGGAGATAAATCCAAATGCACAGACCTCTTAAACTGTTTTTTGGATTAGCAGATGGAAAAAAAATTAAAACAATTCGTACCAATTTAATTCACTATTGCTGTGTCAATCTTAACGACTATGTCAGAAAAATACAACTAGCTGGTTGGGTGCCCCAACACCACTGTAGAAAAAGAGGTAACTGAAAGAGCGCCAGATAAAATATAGAAAAGACAACGGAAATATTACATTTCTGTTTTTGCATGTCTTTAGTGGAGCTAGAGCTTCAGTGGAACTTGAGGTCACATGCTTCATATACGTCATCATTTGTTTCCACTGCACTTTGCCACATTTTGCTTTTATAGATTAAGAGGGGGTGTTTTTCAGACTGTAAAAGACTTGTACATTTCAGCTTAAGTATATCTTAAACCCAAATTAAGAATGTGCATAAAAACATAGCTTAAAACACCCAAAAAGAAGTTTATTCATTCCTTTGGGGCAAGTCAGTGCTTTGCCATCATTATTAGAGCGTGTGTCAGTGGTTGCTACATGAACTGAAATGCCCCAAGGATACTGTTCAGGTAACATCAACACCTGGCTCGTTTCTGCTCTCCTGTGCCTGCCATTTTTCCCCTTGGATCTTTAGGTGCGTTTTTGTATCGTACTCCAGTGTGTAGAAGACATTAAACCTGCACTCTAAAAGACAACAGTCACTCATTTAACAGCTACTCTTAAAAAAATGAAAGCTAGCATGAAAAGTTAATCATATAGCCACAGTCACCCAGCCCCGTTATGAAATCTATAAATCATGTCTGTCAATGTGTGCAGTCACCAGTGATTTGGAAACACTGCGGCTGCACCGTTTCATCAGAAGATAAAATCTGTTTTGAAAGACTACCTCTTATACACATCTTTCAAATCTTTATATGACCCAATACTGTTAACGCCCAAAGAGACACCCAAAGCAATTTAAAACAGTAGTGTCGTGCTGGGTGTCGTGGCATTCAGAGGTGTAATTCTTCCTGCTGTAAAGTATACAAAGGAGAAGCACGAAAGGCCATTTCTAAACAGCTATCAATACAATGCAGACCAGTAAAGACAGAATTCCACTTTATCTTTCAGTCAGTGGTGAACACACCACAGCTTGTCCTTCTTAAGTAGTCAAAAGTAACACGGCTTCATAATGTAATACTTTTGACAACAAAGCACTTATAGGTGCTTATAGCCAACTGACCACCTCCCAGTTTGAATTGGTAAGGAGGACATACAGACAGAACAGCAGAATGAAGTCAGATAATTAAATCTGTCAGGCAGGAAGAAGGTGTGTTCACATATGACCACATCATCTCCCAATAACAAGCTTACTCACAAGCCTGGAGATGGCACAACTTTTGTAATGGCACAACATGGCTGGAGGAAAAAACAAAACAAAAATGCATACGATTTCTTATTAATTATACTTTTCCTTGTTTACCTTTCAAAAGGTCACATAGGCTAGCTTTAAGTTTAGACAGGAGAATTTAAAAATGTGCACTGTATGTATCCAAAGCTGACAGCAACATAAACGTCTGTTGGACAAAAAGTTAACACTTTTTTACGTTTAAATACTCAAGCACACCCGTCCGAACTTCTGGTTTCATTAGGGAAGAAATAGTTTTATTCTAGTCATTTTTATTATGGTTTTGACAGACGGGCTTATGAAAATAGATGTAATCCCATTTGTTTAGTCTCAAGCATGACACAAAAACAAGTCCTGCTTTGCAGCACTTGCCATTCTGAGTTCTGGCATGACGCGAGAAACCAGCAGAAAATTTTCTAAGGGATTTTCAATCGACCACAACAACCAATTGCTTCTTTACACATGTTTGTTTCCACTTCACACATCTAATCATTTGGAAAAGGAACCATCAAGTGAGTTTGTTCTGTCATAAATCTAACTGACCAATCACCATGCAGAATGGTAACATTTCATGCCCAAGATCAGCCTCCTTTAAGCAGAACTATAGGCCATAAGCGCCGTTTTATTTCAATTCAGACATATTATCATTTCTGCATGTTCAAAAGCTTTTCTATAGAAACAGGTAGAATTCATTATTTTAGCCATTTAGCCTCATTAACTCCTATTCATTGACAATAGGACTTTCAGTGTGCTGAACAGGAAGTGGGATGGCCCTACATTTGCTTTGTTATCAGCTTATGAACTAAAGAATATGACAAAGTATATAATCAGACGAAAATGCTGACAAATCTTAGCTCAATATGAACTCTCTTTGAGCTCCTGAGAGAAATGATGGTTCTTGAGCGGGTCAGTGGTTCACCAGCTAGTCTCAGTTTATCCGCTATTTTTGTTATCAGTGTACAGCAGTTTTTAGCCAAAAATATAGATTAATTAGTACTCGAGAAACCTTCGAAACATGTTCCATCTGTGGTTCACATAAAAACAGCGATTCCACCTGAATTAAACTTCAGTTATTCACATTTAAGGCTCTGGATCACATGTGGGGTAGTCAGAAAAGTGAAATGGTGTGAAACACAGATTAACTCATTTATAGATCCAAAATGCCACCTTTCTCTAAAAAAAGAGTAACTTTGGCTTCTCATGGTAAAAACAACAGAAATGACCAAAAACATTTCCTTGACAACTTCTGTTGTTCTTTATTCGCATATAATGGAAATAATCCCCATTTGCACTTTAGAAAAGGACATTTTATTGTGTGAAGCTTCCACACTAAAGCTTCCAGGACTTCTGGAACGTGTGGGTGCTGCTGCCTCACAGAAAAATGACTGAAATTCTACGAAGACAAAGGGCTTAATACCCACATCACAGAACATTAACAAATTATAATTATCACTGTGTAAATATTTACAGTGAAGACAGCGTGGTGCTCTGCTGCTCTGGCCTTTCACAATCAAAGAGAACCAGTAAATTACTAAATTATGATCAATGCGGGCGAGAGATGATTGCAAAATGGATAAACAGAAGACACGGAGACAGCAGTTTGTCTGTCACTCACAGTACATGGACGAGTCCACACACATTCTGCTTCAGCGCACATTCCTGAATGTGTTTTGGCACGAAAAAAAACAGAAACAGGCTGAGCTGAACCCTCACTATCCAATCAATAATACGCTTACTGCAAACTGTTAATGCTATCATGGTCTATCTATCATGGCCTGGAATTAAAATGTAAATTCTAGATGGTTTTCATTGATGGCGGGAGAGATGTTGAAGGTTAAACCCAACCAGGGTATCTAAGGTGATGGGGAAGGGTTTTTAACCAAGCTAAAGGGTCTTCTGGTACCTTTGCTGTCAAACACCAGCTGCTGACAGGCGCTGGAACGGCTCCAGGGGCAGCTGTACACTGCTCCTCTCTCCACAATGCTGTCCGAAGACATGTTAGCTCGAGGAGCTCCAATCAGAACGTCTGACCTGAGGAGAGGAGAGGACGTTATTCCGTAACACAAACAGGCACCAACTCATACAGAAAAAGCCACATATGCTGTCATGCAGTGATTAAGCTGGCCAAGAGAGGCTAAAGTGTGTCTGATTCAGCTTGGGAAACGAAGCGTAATCTTTCAGTCATCTGTTACCACCTCAGTCTAAAGACCTGTGCACACTTGAGTCAGCTGGTGTTTCAAAATATGGCAGCTTTACTATTATAGTAATTTCTGTGAATGAACTAGGCCTGCGCGATATGAGGAAAGTCTGTGAGGTGTAAAAACTCATCAGATACTTGCATTTGCATATGCAATGTTCATATGTATTAGCTATACTTCTTGAAAGATATATAGGCAGGGTTAATATATTGGTTAATACTGGCTATTTGCTGATATATCTACAATGACTTCTATAAGGGCCAATAAATAAAGGTTTTTAAAAAAAAGAAGAGCTTGGAAAAATATGCTTCAATCATGGTATGAGTGCTGATGTTGCTTAGTTTGTCTGTTTATCTGCACTCTGCCACTGCACTAACCAGCTAACCAGAGCATAGTCAGGAAGAGTGTAAACAAGCAGTCCACGACTTGTTGTGACAATAAAACAGTATTATTACAAACTGCAGTGTCATATTCATAAGAGGTCATATTTAACTGCTCATAACAAATGTTAGCGAAATCTTTTTAGGTTTCGTGTGTCTGAAAGAAAAAAAAACAAAATATTGGCCGATAAATCTGATTTTTAAATCATCAAGTTTATTTCTATAGCACATTTAAGAACTGTTGCCGAAAGTGCTGTACAAGTTAAAAGAACATCAGCAGCTCCATATATGGGCATTGTTTGTTTTTTTTATTCCTGCTATAGAGTTCAATGACAGTCTTGGGTGGTTATTAAGATTCTTTGTAGCTCAGGTTCTGAGGCACAGTGGTGAGGTGGTGGGATTTTTCCCATCTTCTCATAGTCAGGGTGTAGCTACTATCCAACTTTTTAGTGTAAGTAATACCAATAACAGCCTTTTTTTCACCACATTTCAGGCAGGCTTTTATATTTAGCACAGAGGTTGACATTGTGAGCATAAGGCAATGCATTGATGCATAAAAAGGCCCAGAGTTCAGCCGTGTGCTCAATTTACTGAAGCACAGTGAACTAACAGACACACTTCTAGCCCCAATGCAGGGACTTTCTGGGGATCTAACCATCTCATAGAACTTTAGACTCTGGTTCATCCAGTTAAAGCTTAAGTAGAAGAGTTCCTCAAAAGACTCATACTCCCCAGGAAGTCTGTGGTGAAAGCAGAACTTTAGTCTCTAATATGGTTCAAACTAAATTTAAAAAGAAAAGAAAGAAAACACTGGATGCTGCTTTTATCTTCAACTTGCTCATTTCTTCCAGTGTTGATGTCCCCACTCTGCATAAATCACACAGGGCTACAAATCTACAGGAGAAACACCCAGAGCACCAGAAGATAATATTATCAGCACTACTGACCGAGACTGCTACAATGACCTTCATGTGTAGTATTGGTGTTCCTTTAAAGAGGTCTACAGAGCCACAGTGCTGCATCAGTGAGTGTTTGTCCAAAAGTATCATTGCCTGGAACGCAACATACTAGTATGTGATCACTTGTTCTTAATCCAATAAACATACAAAACACAGATTTTTATGCTTTTCCTGTTGGTTTTGAAGTGATCTGCCGACTGTAGATGCTGCCGTGAGATGACAAATTTCCTCAGGAATATAAAACATGATTTGGCTGCTTGTAGCGATGCTGCAAAAGCCAACAGTTTTCATGTGAACAATAAGTCTTTGTTCAAAGCATTTAGGTTTCCCTGCAGTGCGAAACAGGATTTGTTTATAAAGAGCCATTCAGTGGACTTACATTTTTTTCCTTGTGAACTCTAACTGTTTTCACTACCTAAGGCATTGACCACTTATAAAATGAATGAAAATGAATGAAAACTTTTCATCTGGTAAACACTGCCGTGCTAAAAGGCCGCTGATTCATTGAGACTGAGGTGGTTGTACTGATTGATTTGGTTGTTTTGAAAGCTATCAGGAACCACAGTCAGTGGAATAAAATTAAAACAACAACAGGAAAACAGCTACAAATCAAGTGATCTCTCAATACATGTAATTACTGCAGGCCACACATTGTTACAATGGGGGTTTTTTTTAGCTTCTAGCCATTACTGCTGCCTCAAACTAGCTAATAAAAATTGAAGGATAGCCTGAACATAACTTAGCGTAGCTTATTGTTAGTAACATTTGGCTGATATAGCTTTGTGAGATTTATAAAATGAATGAAAACTTTTGACCTTTTATGAAACACAATATATAGTTCAGAGTGAAGCCAGCACAAAGTGCCACAAATGAACAGTTCTTCTAGTGGCTCTGAGCCTGGCATCAGAAAAACAAAGTGAGACAGTGCCCATAGATGCTCCTGTTAACAATGCCCAACTTTAGAGCACTAAGGCCTGTTTACAGCCTGGTGTAAAAACTGTTTTGGCCTCTGTGAATAGTTTCCAGCTTCATAACAACTCTAGTATGAGGTGATTTTCATTTATTTTTATAACTCATCCATCTAGAGGCTGACAACATGTTTAGCTGTAGCTGACTGGTACCCGCTGGGTTTCAGCTTCACTAACTGGAGTCCCCATGTTTAAACAACTGACATGGGTGTGGTACAGAGCATCAAAGAGGTTTGTGATTCAGTTTTGGTGAGTGAAATTGTAGTGTCTGTCTGTTATTTAGCACTATTTAGTAGGCATCTGTAACTGTGCATTCCACCCATATGGTTTATAGATGACGTTTGCTAGCGACAACTTATCATTCCACCCTCTCATCTAAACACAGTCACTTCTGGGTTCAGCAAACCAAAATGGCAGCAGTCAAACACTGATGGGTGATGGGTGATGTCACAGTAGCTACGACCATGCTTTATACAGCTTATGCTTGATGTGCATTAGGCCCCTGTAAGGGGAAAAAAAAGGACTATGCACAATAGCACATAGTCCTTTCTAGAACCAAACGAGTCCCCACAGTGACTGTGTTTTGGATGAGGAAATATTTACATTATTAAGCCATGTTCAGCCAACTTCAGCGCTAATATCATATTATACAAATCCACTCCGACCATGGCAATAACTGTAACATGTTCAGCGAATTCCAGTGCTGATCTAATTAGTGTTACTAAAAGGATTCAGTGTTTTTCAGGCTACTGCAGAAGAAAGTCTCTAACTTTCTGTCCACTCTGTCAGTCTATCGTCACGCCACCGCATGAGACTGCAACATTTCTCTGATATTTTCTCAAATACGGGGAAATGACAGGCAATTGATGTTTATCTACACAGCACAGTGTTTTTAGATAGGAAGTTAAAACACAAAGTTACTGAGTCTGAGCATGTTCTTGTAGCAAGGTCAACAGGGCTCTGCTGCAGTTAGGGAGTTATCTTCAATAAATTTTCCTGGGTACCTACTGATATATTTTAGTTGAACAAGGAATGAAATCCACAAGAATTGATTTAACACAAAAAAATGAACAACTAAACTGAACTAGGTAGTCACTTGAAAAAAAGCTGTGAGAGAAATGAAAATAAAACCTTATCACTGCAGTATTCAGGCTTGTAGCGTTTGCGTATGGGTTATAGGACGATGTTTTAAAGATGTCTGAAAAAGAAAAAAAAAACCCACCGGTTTTCTTATTATACATAAAAAGTAGTACACTGTAAGCCCGTTAATGTGCATCTACAAAACTGTTACAGAAACTCTGTGCAGGGAGAGAGGATGACAGGCAGCTTTTTTTGCTATCTTTTCATACAGACACTCTAAAAATACAGCAAGAAACAAGACCAGGAAGCATATGATGTCTCACACACTCCAAGTAATTTTTTTTTTTAACGTTTTTCAGGAACCTTTATTCATGGGTGACACTTGACAATATGGGAAACACAATTTAAATGCACCTCAGGTTAAACCTCCTCTAAGACTGAAGGCATCGGCACTATTTTGGGACTGTATTTGGTCTGTTAATGACATAAATTAACAGACCAAATACAGTGTGAAAACAACTAGACTCAGTAGTATTCTTTTGAGAGAACTACTTTCACTTCAGTAAAAATACCAACCATAGATAGCCACTGCTTCAGCGGACGAGAGTTTAGACAGCAACAAGCCTACATGGCCTCTGTTCCTGTTTGTCTGTGTGTTCATTTTAAGTAAAGTTACAGCTGGTTTAGCTGTGAAGTTCAAACCAGAAGTGAGAATCTCTGTCTTAGGGACTTTTCTTCCATACACATGCACCTCCTGTGTGTAAAAGATATGCCTATAATGATGGGGTTTTTTTTCACTTTCTATAAATTCAAATTGCCTGTAAAATTCAGCCGTTACAATTTGGTTAAAAATGTACTGAAGTAAAAGTTAATACTGATGGACTGCTTTATTTGCACTTAGCTCATACGTTTAAGTGTGTTTACTACTGTCTTCTAATATGTTGTCATGTTAAATTTGAATCTTAAAGACATATCATTAAGCTGTAGCTGAGAACTTGTCACTAAATAAGAAAAAGACTAAAGTGCAAAACTTTAGTACAGTACTTCAAAAGAAGCATAGATAATGTAAAATAAGGCAAACCAAAGGTTAAATGGAGTAGGTGCTTC
>VVHJ01032049.1:24497-46612 GCA_015107715.1 Tylochromis polylepis
TAAATGGAGTAGGTGCTTCTCCATCATCATCATCATCATCACCATGTACTCTGCTGCAAATCTTACTTTGGGTTGTTTAGAGGCTTAAAGAAGAAGTCCACCGAAAAGCCGAAGTAGCTCCCCTCGGGTCCGGAGTACACGAAGGGCTTATCCACATCCAGGTTGAAAGAGCCGGAGCGATGGAAGTGTAAACACACCAGGACCAGCAGAGCAGCTGTCCGTCTCCCTGCCATGGCTGCTGCTGGACACCTCCGCGGCTTCACCGAAACAAACACAGACGACCAAGACGTTGTCCGTCTCTTATCAAGTTACTCAGTTAGCTAGACGTCTTGTGGCCTGTATGCACCCACGGTGTAACTTTAAAATGCCTAAAATCTCAGCCCTGCTAACAAGCGTTCCCTCCTGCAACCGTACGGAGAACAAGTCGTCATGTAAGTGTTAAATAAAACACATTCCCAGCTTGTACTGGAGCTAACCAGCGTTACACACAAAGCAGGACGGCAGCAGAGTCAGTCTCTCACCGGCGATTCGTTAGTTTGTCTAACCGATGAAAGCGGCGGAATCTCGGAACAAGCTCTGGGAGAGGCCGCGACAGTGTGTGTGTGTGTGTTTATGGTGTATGGTGTGTGTAAGTGTGTCATGCATAGGCTCGCTCCAAGTCAAGCTGTTTCACATCCACACATAGCAAACAACTTCCGCCTAATTCCCTTCAAAACAAAAGCATGATTTTCGGCTGTGCTGGGCGTTGCAAATTTAAATCAAATTTACCATTTTAACTGTAGACAGGGATTCAGGACAGTTGAGTTTCTTTCAAGCTAGATAGATAAATAGATAAATATAAATATAAATAGTTAAAAATTATTTTTTAACTATTGCGCAGATAAATTACACACAGTGCGCCATGGCATTATTGGTAGTTACTGCTGTTGTGACGATACTTCAGAAATGCTCAGACGGTTCCATCAAGTCCGTATACACTCAGGTTCTCTTCCTGACAGAAATAACCTGGCCACTAAGCACTGCTGTTTCCAAATAAAAAACTCCCATTAATAAAGGAGAAAAAAGAAATAAAAAAAGAAATAAACTGGATTAAGCCCATCAGGACACACACAAAAAACTCCTAGAAATATTCGTGCCACTAGAATTCATTCCAGTTGTGAGTAACACTACATATAATGCTCTGCAGAAAAAGCAGTAAAAGTCCATCATCAAGTACTGTTTTCTTAGGAATATTTATTAAAATGTTCAGTATATTTTGCTGTTGCGGTTTGAGATTTATTAAAGCTACAGTGTGTAAAATCTCACCACTAGATGTCAGCAGATTGCATAATTGCAGTCAACTCCTCTCAATATCAGTGCTATGGTGGCTGCTGTAGAACAAACATGTTTTAGTCAGCCAAAAGAGATCGAAACATTAAATTTAGACTGTACCGCATAACCAGCTTTTTCCCCCCTGTTAATGTTTGTATATAAAAACACAATATTTTAATATATTTGAAGAATACATATACTTGGCAATAAATGTAGGAGTTAATAAATAAATAAATAAAAGGTTATGTGTCAAATATTTTGCTATATATTATGTTTTTACCCTTAAGTCACCTTTTGGGCCAATCGGCCTATTGGGAAAATGCCTGGTATCACAGATTACCAGCCCTATATTGAGGCGAGTTGTTGTGAAAATCCTTAAGTTTTCTGTCAGTAACACTTGTTTTTGCCACTGTTAGCCACAGTTAGCCTCTGTTAGCCTGTGCTAGTGAAACTTTCCTTGAAGTGAATATAACACTGCTTTACTCAAACACTTATGAAATAAACTCTCGCTCTATCACATGAGAATTTGTATATCAGACAAAAAGAGCGATTTTTAAGACACTCAAGCCTAAACTAGCTTTTAACCAGTTGTTGTCGCATAGCCGGGGTGTTGTCAGCTATTCAGGGGGTCACATGTATAATCTACTGACAATAACTAACTGCAACAATATCTGGAAAAAGTGATATGCACATTTTTGTGTGTTAGTGACACATGCCCTTTCTTTGAAGAATAAAGCTGTAAATAAAGCACAATAATATTTATGACTGTTTCTTTTTTTATTGTGTGAGAGAGACTGTTGTTTTGAGTGAATAACATTTATTATCGTGACCTTATATAACACATTATTAATATAAATACTGTATTTATAGACTATTAGCAAATTATTTAGCCTCCATAGATTTTTAACTAGACTGCACATACCAAGCTTTTATTCTGAAGGCCAGGTCGTTTCCCTTTCTTGTTCCCGTCCTTGGTTAGTCAACATGACAACACAGGAAGTCCATTCCCCTGCATCAGACAGGTCAGAACACACACACACACACAGACACACTTTTCCAAGACAGGCAGGCCTAGCCTATAACGAGGAATTTTGACTGTCATGTAGCTGTTTCCTGTTCTGTTTTGCTTCATTCTGGGTCATCAACTTATTATTATCAGTCATGTGTAAAAGATCACTGAAGCACTAATCATCACAAATACATCTAGATTATGCCTCAGGCGTAATAGTCAACAGTTTACTTTTACTAATAAAAGTTTAAAAGGCCCTTCCTATTTGTGAGAACATAACACATTTTACACCTCTAAAACACTTATCCACTGTCAGCAGATACTATGAAGGATTTGTTTGTCTCTTTATCTGAAACTTTGTTACTAGATAATGGCAACTTTAAAGGACAGAATTTATTCAGCCTTTCAACCTCTTATGTTTAGGCAGTGTGAAGTGGACGCTGAAAAAGGTTTTTCTCCTTAAACAGACCAAAGAAAGGAATTTCTTGATGAATTTCACTTGAAGTAACAGGAGAATTCACAAATTTCCCCTCTTTTCTTTAACTAGCTGCGGTGCAGTGATAGTAATAAAAGAGGTGATTTTAATTTAGACTTTGGGAAACATCATCTTGATTTGACAAAGCTAAACTGCTCAGGCCTCGTATTTGCTTCAGATCAACTTTGTAATGTGAATTTACAGTGTAAGGACTGCAGATTTTGTCCCTCTGCAGTAAAAGTGGAACAGACCTCTCTGGGACCAAATTGAAAAAGAACAACGATTACAGCAAGCAAAGCTATTTTTATTGTTGGGCCCCTCACTATTATAAGACAGATTAATGATTTGACTATTATAGTAAAATCTCTCAATCCTTTGCAAAGACACCCCTCAAACCAGATCTAAATGATCAAAGTTTCGAATATAAAACTCTCAGATATAATGGATAATAATGGAACAGAACAGACTTACATTTAAATTTGCTTCCCATCTAAGGTTAATTAAGAATTATCCAAGAGGAGGTGAAAACCCATGCAAGCAGAATAAGAGCATGCCTATCCACACAAAATAGCCCCAAAGAAACCAATACATTAATAGGTCACTTTTGTAATTCTTTAACAACATTACAAATTTTCCACACATTTGTAACATATTTACAAAGGGAATTATCCATCTAGGTAGACATGGAACTGCTTTAAAAATGGCTATTAGTAAAGCTCTGAGAGGGGGACAACATTATTGTTTACTAGTCACTAGCATGAGCCCCTTTTCAGGGGTAGGCAGGCACTGCTTTTGTTCTTTTCTGTTCTTGAAAGTCACGTTACAACTTTTAGCTCTAGAAAAGACGGCACGGAAGAAGAATGAAGAAAAACAAGAACTAAGTCTGACAACAAAAAGTAATCAAAAGAGCCGAGTTCCAGAAAACTCCTGCTCCGTGCCTAGTCAAGAGAGGCAATTTCACTTGCTGGGCCCACGTCCTCATGTTAGGTTTGACAGCGTTTTAGTAGATAAACGTGAATGGCTTAAACATGAATTGAGCTGCGGTTTGGGGAAGGCCTCGAAGGGGACTGGTGGCGGCTCCCGGGCCTGGCAGATCCCCATGTACTAAATAGAAGTGAAGAAGTGAAAGAACTGAAAAGGGGAGGGAGGGTGGGGCACGACAATGAGAAAGAACAGCTTGTGGAACTGGGGGATCATATATAGATAAGAACCGGAAGGAGCGCGTTTGGAGGCGTGGTCCCGCTCCTGAAATTCAGATACTTTATCTCCAGTTCTTAGTTTGGGGCTTTTCAGGATAATCACATACAGCAATACAGCAATGTCCTGACTTGAGCTAGGCCAGTTCATTGCACTTTGGTACATCTCTGGAATTTTTGAAGGCCAAATGGCACAGCTCAAGTCAAAACAGACCAGTCCAGGGCAACTCTGCACTTGTTTTATGTTAATGCCTCCTCCCCCCTTTTTTTCCTTTTTTTTCTGTACGCATAATAGTGGTTTAAAAATCAAATTTCAGTGGCTATTTTACAGAGTTAATGTCTTCAACTCGCTGATTACAAATAGCATTCAGCTCTAACAGAGTTGCAGCCCAAAGTTTTTCTGTCATTGTGTATGAATGCACAAGTGGCCAAGTCCATGTACAGCAACAGCTCATATGTGGACAAAGTAGGCGAGCTGAGAGGTTTTTGTCTTATTTGGCTATGAGCTGCTCTGAATCATTGCTCCAATGAAGTGTACACTCAAGAATGTGTGGCAGGACTCCCTTGGGATTCACAGGAAGGGGGAGGTTATATGTTTGTGTTTGGAAGGGAAACGGTGTAATACATAGCATGAGGCATATGTTGATGGCATAAGGCATCAAGATAAACACTCAAGCCTGGTTTGGATGCCATGGTTACATCTGTATGTATGTAAAGGAGTGAAATGAACATATCAGAGTGAGCAGGAGAGAGAGAGAGAGAGAATATACTTGTGAAAGAGAGAGAGATGTTGTAATGGACATTGTGTAAGGCATAACTATGCAGATTACGTACCATGTAGAGCACAGATGCACATTAGCCTTGTTTTAATGTTTAAATCCAAGTATTCTCTTGAATCTTTGTCTTTATGAGGGCCAATTAAAGTTGTAGATGGGAGGAGTGAGGAAATTTTTGCAAAGTGAGGACATTTTGGCTGGCCCTCTGCTTGGACTGTGCCTGACTCCTTAAAAAAGCTATCTGAGGATTCAGTCTTGCTTTTTTAATAGTTTGAGGTTAAACTTGTTGATATTATGATTAGGCCTAAAACAGTTGGTGGCAACAGATGAAAATTAGCACACTAGTATAACACCCCCTTTTAAGTCAATGATACTTGTTAGCATACAGTGAAACATCTGGCACTTACAGAGGAAAATGATGACTTTTGGTGTTTGTCTCCACCTAATCAACTCAAAGAGGATCTTTTATGCTCATTTTCTTATTTTTATTCTTGGACTTTTCGATAGTAGTTTTACATGAGTCACAGTTTACAGATCCTTATTTGTATTTGTCTGTCTCTCAGTGTGGCCCCTCATTTTCCACTTTGACACCTGAGGTTTTAGCTTGTAATGATTGCGTTGAGAGTCACTGAACCTCAGTGTTTGAAACTTCTTTTTAATATGGCATAAAAACATACCTGGTGTTGTGGAAATCTAGGATAAATTGAGTTAGATTGAAGTGAATTTTATTTAACTTTGCTAAGGGGTCAAACACCAGTACAGACATGGGATTATTTTTGAACAAGAGAGATTGCAAGCCCAGAACATTTATAGAGACTGTCTTAGAACACTGTGTGCAAAAGATAACTTGTAAATCTACATGTGGGATATCGGAAAGACTGGTCAAGCCTTCTTGTAAGTAGTAGTCTTCAGAAACAGAGACAATATAGTCAACTTGACACAGAAAAGTTGCAGAGTCTTAAAATCTTCATTTGCTGTAGTTAGAAAAACACACAATGTAATGCCTAGCCTCCACATTAAGAAAGCATTGTGGGATCGTATTGACAGGACTGACGGAATAAGACAGCCAGCATCCAAAGAAGAGCTTTAAGTGTCCTTCAAGAAGCCTGGAGAACTATTCCCAAAGACTATGTAAAGAAATGACAAGAAAGTTCAAGGACTGAAGAATAAAAGTAAATTTTGTTAGAATTGTACAAACACCTTATATACTATAGGTCTATGTATGTTTCAGATCAATGTACCAATTTCCCATTTGCCTAGCAAAATATAAAGTAATCAGGTGTGCCTCAAGAGTTTATACAGGACAAAGTAGCAATTATAGCACATTTCTGTAAAAATTTGTGTAATCTCACTGTTTTACAAAACCATACCATTGGCAAAGACATTTGTATTGAGGTTCATTTTACATGTTTGTAATGCCACATGGAAAAGAAACGTTCATATTTTATATTCATATTGCATATAGTATGTGTGGTGCATCTCATAACACTTATGTTGTTGCCAAAGGTTAATGCAGGGTGATCAAAAGTATATTCATGAACTGTAAACAGCTCCATCGCTATGAAAGTAAACTTCATCACAAAAATCCAATGATAATTTGGCCCTAACATTAAATGATGAGCTAGCAGAAGTTCCGTATCATCTCATAGCACAAGAGAAAGTGTGAGTCAACTGATGTCACGCATCAGTCATTTGAGAGCACAGACTTCTCTATGTAATAGGAGGTGCTTGAAGCCACTTCTCTCAAAGAAAAACATCAAGGAAAGACTGAAATTCTGCATAAAATACAAGGACTGGACAGCAGAAGATTGGTCAAAGGTTATTTTCTATGATGATGCCCCTTTCTGACTGTTAGGTACTTCCAAAAAATTGATAGTCCGAAGGAGGAAAGGTAAACGCTACCATGAGTTGTGCCAATGGTGAAGAACCCTGAGATTATCCATGTGGTTGCTTCTCATCCATGGGAGTGGGCTCATTCACAATTCTGCCCCAAAACACCATCATGAACAAAGAATGCTGCAAAAGCGTCCTCAAAGACCAACGTCTTTCAACAACCCAGAAGGAATTTGGTGGCAATCTGTCTAGTTTCCAGTATGATGGAGCAACATGTCACAAGGCAGAAGTTACAACTAAGTGGTTTGGTGATCATAAAATTAACATTCAATAGACAGGAAACTCAGTCAGTCCTTAAAAAACAAGTGAACAAACAGACTGTGGAGCACTGATAAGGCAGGAATGGATGGCTATCAGAGAGCCACAGAGAATTTCAGAAGTCATGAAGAAGAATCATCACAGTACACACTGACCGCATAAATTTGATTTCTTTCCCAATTAAATTCTTTAATCTCATGAAATGCTTGTGATTGTTGTTCATTATACTGAAGCAGAAATCAAGTGAACATTATGCTGTATAAGAAAAATTCAGAAGGAACCAGTTAAATGAGTAAATCATAAGACTTACTAGAATAACAGCAAAAGAAACCAATTTTAATAGTTTTGCTGCCTCCAAGAGGTAAGGCATGAGATTACAGCCCAGCTGATTTTCTTTTGTCCATGTAAAAAACATTTACTATGACGGTATTTTCCCATCAGACAAATTGTCATTTTACAAACAAGAAGGCAATAGAAAACACAATGCTAAATATGACATTTTTAGTAGCAGAAAAAGTTAATAGTTTGATTTATGAAAAATGTTGGGACAAGACTGGAAGATTTAAAATGTAAAGAAAACAAAAACAGGTGGCACATGTGAAAAAAAAGTCTACTTTTTAATTGTTTGATTGATAAATAATATGCTTCTGACTTAGGGCAGATTTCATGAAAACATGGTGTAAAATTAGGGATTATATAAACTATTCTTATGAAAAATTGCAGTTATAACCATACATACAGTAAAGTCTGCGAGAAAGGGACCTTATTAAAGACCAACGAGATCATATAAAGATTAATTCATGTTCAAGTTTACTTACTAAATTATAAATCCAGCCAAAGATCCAGTAAGCACATACCATATATTTCAAGTTGTTACCTTGTCGTTGCAGTAAGAACTTGACCTGCTATTCATTCATAGTTGTATTCATACATGCATACACTGGCTGATGCAAAGACTTCTCCAGGAATACTTTCAGAATAATCACGGTGTTAGCAGAGGTTACAGTCATGTAGGTCATCAGACACAGACTGGAGAAAAGATATTTCAGTTAGCCATAGTCTGCAAATAGTGTTAGCTGGAAGTAATAAGACTCTTGTTGTTCATCTACACACCTGCACAGCTGAGCAGAGAGGAGTAAGAGTGATGGAAAAGGCAGAAGGCAAGAAGACTGGTTGATTAAATGAGGATAAAACCCAAGACAAAATAAACTGAGGCCCTCGATATAATACAGTGTCTGTAGGTATGCCATGTAAGCAAGCACTGGGTAGCTTAGCTAGTGCTATGAAATGTGCCAATTTAGAGAAACCATCTACAACTGTCACGATAACTGTATTGCCTTCAAAGGGAGGAAGCTCAGAAACCCATCACTCCAGAGAGCACACCTCCACTGCTCCAGAGTCCAGTCGAGGCGTGCATTACACCATTCCATCCAACACTTTGCATTGTGCTTGGTGATGTAAGGGTTGGATGAAGCTGCTCAGCCATAGACACCCATTCCATGAAGGTCTCTATACACTGTTCTTGAGCTAATCTGAAAGTTTGGAGGTCTGTAGTGACTGACAAAAATCGCTGACCTCTGAGCACTATGCGCATCAGCATCCGTCGACACCGCTCTGTGATTTAACATGACCTACCACTTCATGGCTTAGTTGCTGTTATTTCCAGTCACTTCCACTTTGTTATAATACCACTGACAATTTCACTAGGCTGTATGCCTAGGTGCTT
This sequence comes from Tylochromis polylepis, assembly GCA_015107715.1. Lineage (NCBI taxonomy): Eukaryota > Metazoa > Chordata > Actinopteri > Cichliformes > Cichlidae > Tylochromis > Tylochromis polylepis. Next base: position 33,142 of record VVHJ01032049.1, read on the forward strand.
GATGTTATGCACCCCTGGCCATGGAAGTGATTGGAACACCTGGATTCAATGATTTTGATGGTTGAATATGTCAAAAGTGTTCACTTGATGTGTGACTGAGGATGGCCATTACCAAGACAAATTCAAGAAACAAATGACAAACCTTTATTAAGGTGGAGCAAATGGCAGCACAAACAAAGTCCATGAGTACGAAGAAAAGTACTGGAAACACACAGGGAAGACCAGACAGGAGCGAGCACAGTATTAACACCAGCTAACTGAATCAGGGAGACAGGAAACACCAGGGTAACTGTAAACTTTATTATCCCCAAGGGCCAATTTGAGGTACAGCTAGAACCTAACAAGCACACACCACCTAAAATCATATGGACAGAAACAAGAAAAACCACAGCACAACACCACAGTCTCCCATTTAAAACATTAACAGCTGTTAGTCTCATATCGTGGCAATTTGTACCTCAAGTCAGATGGAAGCAGCTCAAATTCAAATAGAGAGTAGACGACTCAGCAAAAAATAGACCGAGCCATGCTTAGAAGCCTCAAATTGTTAAGTGTTAAAAGTTTGTTTAAAGTGATGCCTGCCACTTTGCAACACATCCTGACAATACCCTGAAGTTTGTTGTTTTTAATGTTAAGAAGGCCAAACTGAGTGATAAAAGTGGAGGTAAGAGGACAACCAGTGGAAGAAGAAGAATAGATTAAACATCATTAACTCTGACGCATGAACAAAATGTTATAAAAATTTTGTTGGGTTAATCTGGTGCAATCCTCTGCAGCCAGTGCATCTTTAGCATAGGTTGAGTTGCTAAGTCAGTATCAGCTTCAGGATGAAAATGCAAAAGCGTAATAAATATCTGTAGGAATTCCCTCTGCAAATAAAATGGTCATAGGGATATGATAAAAGCTTGATGTCGGGGATGACACTCTAATGATCATGGAGTTATACCACACTTTATTTACGTACCTATAAACACCTCCGTTGAGGAATCTAACTGTCACCCCAGAGTCTCTGTTCAGATGCCAGTGACTGCTGATCATGATCCTTTGTCCATGTTTCAGTGAAGGCAAGAAGGCAAGCACTATTATAATTTTTCACAAACCTGACATTCAGCAGGAACTCAGTCAACTTGCTGTGTATGGAGTGGATTTTCAACACATTCTCATCCCAAAACATAACATATCGACGCTTGTGACAAATCGTCTCTATGTTACGCGTTCGAAAACACGAGAACTGTTTGGAATCAATCTACATATATACATTTATTTTACTTTCTCATCATGAATTGCTTTGGAAAACACTATCTGATACAATTAAGGTTGTGGTTAACATTAGGATTAAGGTTAGGGTTAGGGCTGGAATACACGGCTGGATCGTGTGTTACCGCCGGGAGCGTCATTCTGTTGGATTTCATCCACAATCCAGAGCGTATCATAGGGACGCGGACAGTTACCTTTCATGTAATATGTGATGCCTCGGGACGTGACAAAACGTCGCTATGTTACACCTCAGGAGTGAGAACGGGCTTGGATTTTAGCAAGGAGGATAGTAGGAAGAGGGAGCCCATGCTGGCCCAGTGGAGGTGGTGAGTGACAGGAGAATGGTGGCTAAGCTGTCATCCATGTTGGACAACATCTTCCACTCTATGCAGGAGACTCTGACAGCACTGAGCAACTCCTTCAGTGGCAGGTTGCGGCACCCACGATGTGGGATGGAGAGATTCTGCAGGTCTTTCCTTCCATCTGCTGTCACACTCTACAACAAAGACTTTGCAGATGACCATACACACGCAGACAGACACACACACACATCCAATCCGGTCTTTAAGTGATGACGTGATGAACCCTGCTTCCGGGTCCAAACTACTCTGCGTTTATTAAGGCTGTTGTGTTTTTAACATGTTTTAATGCTTTATCTTGTTCATTTAATCTGAACAAGCCCCTAAAAACAGTCAGTGATCACTGTCGGCCTCGCTCAGTTTTTATTACCACTGTTCATTTTAAAGCTCAGTTTTTAAAACCTTACAATACAACTACAGCCCAGGCAATGCAGCAGTATATTAATGACTAACCTTGTATTGTGGATGGAGTATCTCAGTTGTTCTCTTGAATGAAGTTTGGCCCGTTTACAGCATCCTGCCATACAACTGCATTTGTCCCTAACCATCGGGAACCCTTGTGTTAACTTTTATTGAGTGGAAAAAAGTTAGCATTCACCCTCTAGTGATTAATGTAATAGTACTACAGACAATACCTACTGCGACCATTACCGAGACTAACCAACAGTGATCATTGAGATGCTTGGCTACAAGTTAAACAGCCACAAGGAGCAGTACCCTCCATGGAGAAGAAGACTAGAGGCCAAGATAAAGGTAGCACAGAGGGAGGTTAGCCAACTATCAGAGCTGCAGAAAGGTGCAATGAAGAAGGTGCCTAAGAAGTACAGCAAGCTGTCCATACCTGAGGCCTTGAAAACTGGCAAGCAAAGACTCACAGCCTTGGCAGCTGCTTGAAAAGGTATACCAGAGTGATCGAAGGCAGGAGAATAAACCAGCTGTTCTCCGCAGAGCCATCCAAGGTATACTCGCAGTGTCAGGGGAACAATATGAGAACAGCACCACCAAGACTGGAGACGGAGCAATAATGGAAGAGCATATGGGAGAAGGATGCAACCCATAACAGCAATGTTCAGTGGCTAGTGGATCTAAAAGCAGACCACAGCAACCTCGATGAACAGGGTGCAGTAACCATCACAGTGGCAGACATCCAAGAAAGGGTCTCCAGTATGAAGAGTTGGACAGCACCAGGCCCTAACATGATTCACACCTACAAGCTAAAGAAGCTGACTATACTCCATGAGTGTCTAGCAGCACAAATGAACCAGCTGCTAATCGATGAATGGCTAACTGAAGGCTGGACAGTCCTGATCCCAAAGGACCCCCCAGTTGTGGCTAACAGACTTACATTAATTTATGTTAGCAAACTAGGGACAGAATCAATAACTGAAGAAAATACAGTCACTAAAACTAAAATTCAGTTTAAGGGAATCACATTTGGGCTGTTTCTGGCTGCAACAATGAGTTTTATGTTGAGAAATCGAGGATATGCTATCTACTTTTACTCTCTTTAGCAGTAAGTGGCTGTTCACTGTTTGGCTAGCTGCACTCAAATGGGAAAATCCACCTGTTAGCCATAATGTTTGGGTTTGTAAAGCATCTTGTAAATGAGGACTGTGTGGAGGAGAGTCTGTTTGAGCCAGGTGGTAGGTGGTTCCCCAGAAGTAGGTCAATGTGTGCTAAGGGGTGGGGAGAAAAAAAAGGTGGAGGCTCTGAGGAAGACCTTCCACACTTTTTTGGAGACCTTTTGGTTTTTCCTCACATCATCTCACTGACTGGATTACTTCATATTATAAACGAGGAAAAGCGAAACCGAAATGTAAGTGAAGGAGACTGTTACGTGGAGACTTTTTTTTTTCCTGCGGACATGCTGATGGATGTTAGGCTTTCCAGTCGTCTTCATTAAAAAACAGTTATGTTTTTGGTGTGTAGTAAACTCTACATAATATTTTATTGCATAAAATAGTATCATGCCAACATCTGCTTTGCCAGCTAACTGCACAGCTCGGTACACCCGGCCTGTTGAGGAAAAGTGCTTTGCAAACCCAAATATTATGGCTAACAGCTGGGTTTTCTCGTTTGAGTGCAGTTAGCCAAACAGTGAACAGCTACTTACTGAAAGTGGAAAGCATATCCTTGGTTTCCTTACATAAAACTCATTGTTGCAGCCAGGGGCAGTCCAAAAGTGATCCCCTTAAACAAATTTTTAGTTTGAGTGTTGTCATATATCAATTCTGTCACTAGTTAGCTAATATAAACTATTGTAAGTCTATTAGCCGGACCAGCCAACAAACCACATGACGTCATCTTACGTACTGACAGAAGATGGTGCTAAAATTGTTTTTAAAACTTTAAGCAGTTATGTCTTAAATCCAGCTTCAGACAGTGTTACATCTATGTCAGGTTTCAGGTTTTATGTGGCATTTCATGTCCCCTTTAAGCTTTTGAAATCTTTGTTTCAGTATTCAGCACTCGGCTCTCGTTGACAGACACCTTGACAGAATGAACTGGCCAGAAGCACAGACCCAGCAGGTAACCTGGTCAAGGAGGCAATCTCTAATCAGAAAGTTGAGTTGAGCTAGCATGAGTGAGTTCTCTGCCATCTAACCATAAAACAGGATCTACTGTTACCACAAGTTGCCGAGCTTTGAGGCATGATCCAAGTTTTATGCTTACAAACTAAACCTTTTCCCACAGTAACCTCACCTCCAGAGCCTTGAGAGGAGGCCTTCTCCGAATCACCCTTGTGTATAAATAGCACTGTCTTCCCCTGAGATTGTGCCTCAAGTTCTGTTAACCTGCCCTCATGTGTTCCCTGGCCATCTGAGAAGTTCATTGGATTCTTTTGTGTTTTATATAAATCTCTCACAGACTCTGTATTTTGGACTTGTATAAATAAGACAAAGTAAAGTGCTTGCTTTTTGTTAAATCGTGCGTGCATGCTGAGTCAGCATTTGGGTGCTTAATCTGCAAATCATAACAGAATGCTGAGACTAGAGGTGGACTCACTGGACTCACACCATTCTGATAAGGAGAGAGCGCACATTACACCATAATGGTAAAATGCAATGAATGGCTGACTAGCTCTTGCAAATAATACAAAGAAATAATTTTGTTTAAAATACACAGGCTGGTCTTTGACATACCACCTTGACAACTGAATTCCATACCTGTGTGGTTCTTTTCTTCTTGCTGTGCTTCACCTCCCTTCAACTCTTCAGCTATGTGTCTAGTTATGAGCCCTTTGCTTTCCCTCTTTCATTTAGTATATGTTTACCTTTACTTCACTTGCCAAAACCTATACAGATGGAATTGGAAACTTGTGAAAACCACAATTTAACATAATTTTTCACCAATATGCAACAGCAATGCAATTCAGAAGAATAAAAAATTTATTATACCATATTTCCAAATCCACAAAAGCACATACATGATATCAAATTTTACATTTTGATATAATGTAAATAGGATGAAATTTGGTTTAATTTGAACCAACACTTGCACTTTAAGGTGAACCCCCAGAAACTGTAGCCAAAGAAAAAGGGAATAAAACTGAAAAGTGTGTGTGTGTGCACGCACTAGTACTTGAGCTTCTCTTTGTTTATTTTTCTACGTTAAAAACTTTAGAATAATCACTAATTATCCTCGCATCATATAATAAAAACATTAAAAATTTGTCCAAATCTGTGATGCTACATTAGTTTATGCTGACTAACTACATATATAAATTAATAAATGTATAATGAAGATACATTATTTCATGTGTCTAAACAACCTTTTAAGGTGTTTAGAAATTTCTTTCATTTTCAGTCCATATATGATTGGATTGCAGAGAGGATTATATGTTATTACTTGCAGTGTCATTATAAAACGTGCAGTTTTGGAAAAATCAGATTCCAGTTTAACAATGACAACATCATAAGTAATCAAAACAGAATAGTTGATCAAAACTAGCAGGTGAGGTAAACAGGTCTGTGTAGCTTTTCTTCTGACATCTCCACGACTCTGATAAGCAATTATGATTATCTTTGAATACGTAAAAATTATGAAAAGCATGGGGAAAAGTCCAACATTTAACAAAATAATTAAACCATATATAGACAGCATTCTTGAACTCGCACAGAAAAGCTTGGAGGCTGAATTGTTACAAAAAATTCCTTCCAAAGTAAAGCTACACAGTTTGCTATCAATATTTAGTGCAACTGGCACTGCAATGTAACAAGCAGGTACCAGCCAAGCAACAACCAGCAGAAAACTGACAGTGGTTTTTCTCATGATGATTTGATATTGCAGGGGTTTACATATAGACACATATCTGTCATAAGCCATAACTGACAACAGTAAGAATTCCGAAGAGCTTAAAAAATAGAACATAAATACCTGGAAAAGGCAAGATTGATACGATATGATCTGTTTCTCAGATAAAAAGTCAATCAAGAGCTTTGGGTAGATATTAGTGCTGAAAAGAAGAGAGTTCAGTAACAAAGCTGCAATAAAAATATACATTGGCTCATGAAGGTTTTTGTGTATAACAATAAGGCATATGACAGCAACATTAAAGCAGATTAACAGAATGTAAGCTGTAAGCATGATCGCAAAATAAAGATATCTGTATCTGTGAAGTTCCACATGCCCACCAAAGGTTAGATACGTCGTATTTAAATCAGCATTCATTAAGATGGTCAAAAATAGATTCAACCACTCAAAAAGTCCCTAAACTGTGCACTTATCTTCAGATATCTATATCTGTGGACTTCCACATGTTCACCAAGATATATGACATTTAATCATGCATCTATTAAAATGATCAAAATCCCTATGACAAAATATAACATATTTATATCACAGTTAAAACTGAATTATGAAATAAGTCCTTCACAAAAGATTCCCACCAAACATGCATTCATCGTCATAATTACCTGGCACCAAATACATTTGGTGTCTTTGTCATAATTCAGAAAATAAACTGAATGTCAATGTTTGTGCAGTAGTTTTAATCAGACTATGTCACCCTCCATGGACCTTACTGGCATCTTAACAATCATTTCATCACCATCACAAAACTCTGGAGGCCTGAACTTTATCACGCCGCAGCCATACACAGTGGGTGAAACACACATACACACAAATCAGCTAATTGGTGCTTAATAACAGCATTAAAATGATTTATAATACAAACACGAACAGTTTTTAAAAGAAGTAAATTTGAAGGTTTGTAATTCATATCCTCCTGAGAACTGAGGAAAAAAGAATCTTCTCATTGAACTTTTTTTGTGATTTCCTTCCTCTTTGGAGCTAAAAGGGGCCATTCAAACACATGAGATATCAATGGAAAGCCCAGAATGTCCTCTGTTTAGTACATCAGGACTTAGTAGCGTGTCTCAGATAAGTTAAAATCTATAGACCAAAAACAAATGTCCATTACAGAGGACATGAATGAATAGCCTGGTTCTCAGGATAGCATCCAATGAAGTATTCTTGACGTTTCACTGCCACTGGGAGAAGAGCGTGTACAGACAGACGTGTCTGGAAGCTGAAGGATAAGAAATCCTTTACTACCAGTGAATGCTGATTAGCTAACACTTGCTAGCTACCAAGAGCCATAGGTCCACAGCTCCAGTATATGTTATCGTTATCAGTGATATTTTAAAATATCTCACAACTGAAAGTTCTTCAACTGAAAGAACTAAAAGCTCTTATTTTTTTTCTTAATCGCTTATTATTATTATTATCATATAGTTCACCGGTTCATTGTTTAGCACAGTAATTTTAATCGTGCTGTACACAGGCAGCTGTTGTTGAGGATGTCAGTGAATTATGTGTTTAGTTACATTTAGTTACATCTGGTGCATACCATGACTGAGTTCATCTGAATCACTTCTTCTGTAGCTGAACATAGTACAGTTATACAACAATGAACTTTTGGAGTAAAAACTGCTCTGCTCAGGCATGGCACAGATCACCTAATGAGCCACTACTGACAGCCTGGTTAGCTGTGGAGGACGCCAGGGATAATGCCAGATTTAGCTACCCAATTAAAAAAAAAAAGAATGCAATGATTGAGGCCTGTATCTAGAAAGAGCCTTGTAATGCAAGTGTAAGGACATCCATTTATAGGGTTTATAGGATATATATTAAGGATATGAATTTAATACATATCCTAATTAAGTTAAATACTAATCTGACTTCAGCCCACAGCCCAGCACTGTAGGTTGACAGTGTATAAAAACATAAAATATTATAACTCCTGTGAGAGCTCTTGATTGATTCTCTTGAGGTACACTTTTCCACAGCTCTATCCAATTCCCATCCATCAGTGCGTGTGTGTGTGTTTTCAAGCCCACTCAGCCCAATTGTTTGCTTCCCCATGATCCATGCAGTTTCCCCAGAACTGCCCTTTTTCCTTTGCTACAATTGATTCTCCTAAGTGTATAATAAATCTTAAGACTTTATTCTTTGTGGTCTTATTTTGGGTGTTGTATTTAAGTTCACTAGTTACAGTCTATATGGCCCATGACCCAAACAGGAGCAATTTTTAAAACAGCCCAAACCTCTATTCTGATTTATTAGGCGTTTAGAGATTTCCTGGGGAAATCCAAGGCTCAAACTTTACACTAGGAATGAAGACCTGTTATGGGCATTTCCTATCCCCAGTTGAGCAATTTCATCTCAGGCTAAAAAAAAATTAAAAAGTGTATCAAAGACATATTGATACAAAATAAACTGTGTGCTTTACAACTTTAGTAGAAATGATGTCTTTATTTATTCAACTGAATAAAATTTTTTACATTTCTGTTCAATGGTTTTATTCATGAAAGATTTATAGTCTTGGATGACAAAAGAACATTTCAACTTGGGCCACCCACAGAACTTCCATTGTCAAACAAACCTGCACTGCATTACATTGAGTACTTGGACACAGGCACCCTCCATGAAAAGATTTCATCACCACCATCAAACTGTGAAGGCTGATTTTTTTTTTCAATTATGAAAGTTGCAGTGGTTCTAAAACTGTACTCGGGCTCTTAAAGAAGGCAAAACATTTTGTTTACAACTGCAAATCAGATGTATTTAGTAAATCTGAATTGTTTCAGGTGCATATGGTGCCTGTTACAAAGATTTTTCTCTGATTATATTGTTCTTTAATACATGGACTAAAGTTTGCATTATGTGAGGTTCTTGCAAAAAACAAAAACTTGAGGTGCCCAAAATGAATCGAATATTTCTTGAAATTCCAGTTTTCATTACAAGAACAGAAGCAAACCATCAGTACACATTTACACTTGATATTTATTCCTGCTCATCATGCCAGCGCTCAAAACAGTTTTTTTTTGATGTGAGGCACAGGGGGACGTTGCAAGCCCTACAATAAATGGGTGTTTTCACCCTTGGGATGCCAGCATCCTGGCATCTCCTGCAGTACCTCCTGGATTGTGTAGCATTGCTGCCGTAATAACGCGGCATGCAGGTGAGTTTGGGCGATGGTGCTGCTGGTGCTGAGCCTACAGCAAAAGACAGCATTTCTGTAGCAAGGTGCTCCCGGAACTTTTTCTGAGTTACTGGCTCCCAACCCTGGCTCCTGCATATCTCCTTGTGTAAAATAAAACTGTTCACAATGGCAATGTCCACGAAGTGATAAAAAAAAGTCTTATACCACTTCATTGTTTTTTGTTGTACGCTGTAATAACCAATGAGTGCATCAGATAAATCAACACCACCCATGTTCTTATTATAGTCCAGCACTGCATCAGGAACAGGTATTTGCTTTGTCGACCACACCCCACCCTCTTTCACTCTACGCTGCACAGTCTTTCCACTGAAGGCCCTGTGCACCGTGGAGCACATTGTTACCTCCCGAGTGTCAATCCACTTGACAAAGAGCACTTCATCTTTTCTAATCCAGCGCATATCTCCCCTCTCAGCCCTTTTAGGAAAGTCATTTTTTTCTGTGCGGGGAAAGTCACTCTGGGTTTTTTTAATGGCTCCACAGCAGCCAAACCGTTTCTTGTGCAGATGTTGGAAGAGTGCAGGGCTGGTATAAAAATGATCCAAATATAAAGTGTAGCCCTGACCAAGCAAAGAAAATGGTAGGAGATCTACAACGGATGAGTAGCTCAGACCACGGCTTGTGCTGCTTTCACTCTTCCCTGTGTACACAAAAAAGTTCCATGTGTAACCCGACGCTGAATCAGCCAGAACAAACAGCTTGTATCCCCACTTTGTGGGCTTCACCTTCATATACTGCTTGATGCCAATTTTAGCCTTAGATGCCACCATCCTCTCATCTATGCAGATGTTTTCATAAGGCTGGAAATTTGCTTTGCAGGCATTCACGATTTGGTCGTAGAGCGGCTTGATTTTGAAAAGCCGATCGTACTGCGGGGTGTTTTTTGGGGGGTTTTCCTCATCGTCTTTCAGGTTGGAGAGGTGCAATGACCACACGATGGCCTCAAACCGGTTCCTGGACATATATTCTTGGGGGAAGTGAAAATTGTATGGCCATTCTCTTTTCCAGTAGTCAGCTCTGTGGTGTACATTTACAAGGCCTGTGAAAACAATAATGGCCAAGAAGACGTAAAAGTCTTTCACTGTCAGATCGGTCCACTGAAACTTAATGCCAGCTGCCTTCCTTCTCGCTGCATTGGCATTGGTATTTTGAATGATTATCTGTACAACAGGTACACTAAAGAAAAGCTTGAAGAGCGAGAGTGGAGACCATGATGCCGTCTTGTTGAATGTAGGGCCAGGTTCCCTGGAGGGCATAAACTTGAAGGGTTCAGGATTTCTGTCCTCCTCCTCTTTGTTGCGCCACATTTCTTCCTGTTCAGGAGGCCCACTCTTCCGAGCCTTAGACCTAGCCGGCTTCGATTTAGCTTTTCTTTTGGCCGGGCTTTGCAGAGGTTGTTCATAGTCATCATTGTCGCTGCTGTGATAAATAAAGAATAGTTTTTCATAGATTTTGAATAAGTAACTTTATAAGAAGTAGTAAAACTGAGATTACATACCTTTCAGGCAGCTGGGGGACAGTTGGAGCTGAGGTAGATCGTGTGGCTTGGCGATGATATAGCGCTGATGGCTGTGCAGGGGATGAGGGACTTGGGGGTTCATAGTCTTCATCATCACTAATAAAACAAACATAAAGGTCAAAAAGTTGCTTAGATTCTTCTGGGCGAGGAGTTTTCAGTGGGAGAAATGTTTCACTACTCATCTAAATGACTTCTTCAGTCTCAGCTGAATTTTCCCAACCCTATCAACAATACAACATAGATAATGATCATGAAACTAGCACCACTGACTAACAATGGGCCGTGAAGTCAGTTTCATGATCATTAACATGGAAACTGTCATGACCACTGATCAATGGACAATGGCGGCTTCTTGCACCATAACGGTGTTGTGCCAAAAACGGATTTCTGGTATTTGCCAAAAAAATGATTGCGGGAATTTAAACTATTATAAATGAATCGTTGACCTATAATCTGCCAACAACAGGTCAAACATATCTCTCATGAATGCTATCAAGTCATTTGGAGTGAGAAAGAACATTCGTATCACAAACTAGAAGCTACAAACAATTGTTGGTAAAGTGACTTTTATATACCTTTTAATTATTTGGTTATGACAGACATCGAAAATGTGTCTCCAAGAGAGATCTTGCCAAGAGGGAAGCAGAAATTGTAAGAAATATGACATCACAGCTCCATAAACATAGTTTAAGTGACCAAAAGGGACTGGACTTATTATAATGTGGGTGCAATTACCCACACTCATAAAGATACTTCAAAAACGGGTAATTTCTTTATTTTTTACCTATAAACCCTTCATAAATCCTGTTCACTACAATCTATTTACTCATATAAGTAAAGATATTAGACGCAAAAAAAAAACAACCCACACTGAAACATTGGAAATCACTTCTTGGCATAACAATCGCGGGTATAAAGGGGGTATAATGGGACCACTGGGGAGGGCATGTTGGCACCTTTAGGCCCCTCCACGATTCAGAGATGGTCTTTCCCTTTTCATGCAACTAGCCTCCTTGACTTCCCGTATTTGCAGCCATTCCCCAGATCAGTGAATGGTAATCATGATCATTGATCAATGGTCCTGACAATTTGCATATTAATGATCAAGAAACTGACCTCACGGCCCATTATTAGTCAGTGGTGCTAGTTTCAGTCATTGTCAAATGCACTGTTGATAAGATTGGGGAAATTCAATTCAAGTCACTTGGATGAGTAATGAAACGTTTCTCCCACTGGAAACGCAACGTGCAGATGAACAGAATCCACTTTCTGGGATTACTTTACTGGATGATTAAGCATGCATCAACTCAAGCATATAACGGATATTTGTTCATTAGCAAACAACAACAACGAATGTAAAAGAAAAAAGTGGCCGTTTTCAGTTTGGCCCACTTACAGTTTGTTTTTATATAGCACAATACATAGAATATAGCAAGTGCTTCACAGATTAAAAGCAGAAGCCACCACCACCACCACAAACACACACACACACAGTCTTTCACCTTCACCACTTCCACCAGTCTCTGAGCACACATGGAAACATGCTATATTCATCACGCACAGCCATGAAGCAGCGATGCGAAAACCAAATCGATGGAAAGTATTCAACAATAAAACTGAGATTGCATACCTTTCGGGCAGCAGTATCTCGTAGCCCGAATTACTGTCATTTTCTTTGTCTACCTGGATGAGGTCCTCGTCATCTGATGAAGAATCTTCAACACACAACTCTACCTCACTGTCTTTCGAAACAATCTCCAACACGCCCTCTGTGTTGCATGATTTGTTTTCGGAGGCCATATCTGCAAGTAAAACGTGCGGCGCGACAACAGCGTACAGAACGCAGGACTGCCGTGTAAATAGTAGTCTTCCTGCAACTTTAAATTAGTCGGGACAGTACCTCCGGCTTCTATTGGTCGATCTGCAGCGGTGGGACGTCCCGTGCCGAGGTTTCTGAGCGCGAGTCGAGAAATGCAGCTACCTTCTTCACGCGCAGGTGACGTCACTGGTTACGTCTGACGCCTCGCTGGTTCAGGAAGTGATTGGAGTGTTGGCGTGATTTTTGAGCTTAAAGCGTGTTCGTGTTGGAGTTTCGCAATTTTGCGTGTGTGACAAAGAGGAGGTTGTTTTCATGGAGCCTGTTCAAAGGACAAGGATTTCCCCTGTATGGCGATACTCTGATCTGATCTCTCCCAATAAAATGTTATCCACAATATGTCTGTAAATATTGAAATGTGTTGTTACTATATTCACAAGTCTTTTTTTAGTTTTCAGTCTTAGGTCTGTGAAGGTTCTCAGTCATCCAGGTCATGGTAGTCTAAGGATCTTGGAAAGAAAAGCGTCTGGACTTCTTTAAGTTTCTTGAAGACGTTTTACCTCTAGGGGCTAGGTTTCACAATGGGTTCACCCGAAACCTTGGCTGATTGAGACCAACAGCCGTTTTCACACCTGGGCTCGTGTGATTAGGTAGAGGATCCACAGGGGGTCTATGACCCTCTTGGGGGACACTCCCATAAGGCTTTAAATCTGGGACTCTCCACCATTTGCTCTTAGAACTGAAGAAGCTTCTTAGATTAGAGGTGAAACGTCTTCAAGAAACTTAGAGAAGTCCAGACGCTTTTCTTTCCAAGCTCCTTAGACTACCATGACCTGGATGAATGAGAACCTTCACAGACACAAATCAGTCATGTGCACATCAACTGAAATCCTCCTTTCCATCATGTGCTGTCCAAATATCAGCTGCTTCTCTCCTGCTTCCTCTCTGTGTCAGCTGAATGCAGTCAGACAGCAGTGTGAGGCAGAGGAAGCTGCCATCAGCTGCTCTACTTCTAC